>JAQFXV010000060.1:0-44587 GCA_034694065.1 Camisia spinifer
GATGACATATTAATTATTCAGATAAAGCGCTTTAATTTATTTCAATAATTATATGATTCCCTATGAATAAGTCAAAAGCTTCATTTTTTCGTTAGCTATTATTGACGATATTCACATTCATATTTTGTTTAAGTTAGATAAGGTTTTAAATTTTTATAGTTTTTAATCTTACTTTACTAATTAAAAGTTCGGAATATTAAACTCTCTTTTCCTCAACTTATTGCTCGAAATACAGATGAACTTTTCCAAATTTTACTTAAAATTAACTTTTTCATTAAATTCGGCTGTTCAAAGCTTTCAACTTATCACAATTAAACTACCTTAATCTAACTCCATGCTGAAATCAGAACTCACACTGAACCGCGGACTGCATGGATTATATTATAAACGCAACTTACTTATAAATTAATTTTAAGGACTTGTTAACGTGAAGTGTGTTTCCTTCAAATCACCATTTGAGCCTTTGACTTCAAAATGTACACTTTTGGAGAATCCACATAATTAAAGGTCCTAAAACTCTAGTGTTGCTAAAACTAATAAATAGAAAAAACTTTTGCATTAGTCATAAAAGTTTTGAGTTATCAGAACTCTTATCATCTAAAATTCCATTGAAAAAAGTTCAATCTAAATCTTAAGTTTGAACTTCAATTCGGTGATAAGAAAAAATATAAAACTGAAAAACTATCGCTTATTAATCGGCACATTGTTTATCTTAATTGATAAAAGTTTTGAAAATACTGAAAACCTAATGACTCAATTATTACTCATATTTTGTTTTAAAGTTAATATTTCATACGAGCCTTTTCTATATTTTGAGGCTTCAAAAGTGTACATTTTGAAGTCAAAGGCGAATTTATTCACGCTATGCAGATATTTATTATTAGAATAAATTGAATCCCTTTTTACCCGCGGGTAATCTGTGGAACGACTCAATCCACTCATCTTTATACCACTTTATTTACATTGATTCCAAGTGTATTTACTCGAGAAAGTGAGAAAAAATTACTGATAATAACTCATTCACTCAAAAACCAATAGCAGAAAACTTTCTTTTTCTCAAAACTTAGATTTGAATCAAGATTTTCTTATTCTAAAGATTTCTGAATCGATATGGAATCAATGTGAAAGAAAAAGAAAAAAATAGGTCACACATTGAAATTGATTGGAAAAAATAATTGAATCCTTAGCTCCAAATAAATAACTGTTTCTTATTTGGTGAATAACAGTAAAGCTATATTACTGTACTATTTAAGGAAGAATAAGAAGTAAATAATCAACTCTCTCTACTATTATGAGAGATTAATGAGAAAACTAACGAAAGGGATTACTTTGATTTTTGTTACATTGCATTTCATTATTCCTTATTAAAGTTATGTAAATAATAGATTACTCTCAATATTGGAGCTGAACTCTATTTAGTTGATGAACAGAATATTGAAGATTAGCAGGAAAATCAATTTCATGCAGAAATTAATAAATACACTTCGAAATGACCAAACTCAGTATGTTTAATCAAAGTCATAGAATTCTTTTCAAATTATTTTACAGGACATAATCAACAATTTTGATTTTTAATTATTTCCCAAAATAATCAAATTTAATTAATCCACAAAATTAAATATGAAATAAGTTTAACTGCTATCGAAATATCAATGATATTTTGAAGTTCGTGATAAGTTGATCAAAACTTCACTGATTTTCTTTAGTTCAATTTCGAAAAGAAAACTAAGTTTAACATTTGATTTGATGTATAATATATTATCCAATTAATTATAAATTTAATGCTTATATCCTATTATTTGAAATTTTAGTCTTTTTTTAATTCTCAAAAGGAATAATCAATTAATTTTAGTTTTGGAAATTCTACTTTTGGACATTTCGAAAGGTTCACAAATAAACTAATGAAAAAACACTCAACAAAACATGTTATGGGAATTATCTTATATTTATTTCAATCCATTGGTAATACTTTCAGATAATATTTCATAAACTAAACAAGAAAAAAGTTACACATATTTGCTTCAAATAAATTTTGATGAAAATTTTGCTGTGAAAAATTATATTTTCGGATAAATCAATGAACTCGAATATTTCGAAAGAACACTTTAACAATAGAAAACGATTGAAATTTCCTTCAATTTTAGAATAAAATAAGTTTTTGGCAACAAATCTTCTGAAAACTCAATACTTCAACAGAAATCGAATTGTATTGACTAAAACTCCTTTCGGAATGTTTTCAAATACTTTATAATATATGATAAATTACATAGCAATTTATGGGTGAGTTGGAAATAATGCAAGATTTCAACATCTTTTTGGAATTATTCCAATTTCATGCATTTGGAGATAATTGAGTATATTTTCATTTGATTAGATGTTGAGCTGAAACGCATTTCATATAAATAATTGCATATTTACTTTAACATTCTGTTGGAATATTTTCCTATTCGATGTCAATAATTACATGAAAATAATTTTCATCATTCATCCCCTCATTCGGTATGTGTTGACGGTGTGTCTGTCTATATTCTCACATACATATGATGTTGAGTTCATCTCTAGTAAACTCTATACTCTATAATTACATCCGCCCAATGATAAGCTCAATTCATTTGCCTTTTTATTTTGTCTCAACTTTTAATGCTTGGTAGTTAAGCTTCAGTTGCAGTGAAATATGAATTATTTATTAAATTTTTCTATCTTTTTTGACTTAACAAGTGATGCTAATTTCTAATGCATAAATCACATCATTCATTCATTTTTAACTAATCCTATAATATGCATAATAATGAATTCATTCGATGCGTGTAATACAGAATTCATGCATAGAGTGATCTGAGTTAGCATTGAATTAAAGTTAGATAAAAATTGTTAAGTTTTTGCCGCATAGAGAGAGAGAGAGAGAGAGAGAGAGAGAGAGAGAGAGAGAGAGAGAGAGACGTGTCAGAAAAGTTTTAATTAATTTCACAAATATTCCTATTTTTCAATCAAATTCAAGATATATTTATATTCAGACAGTTATTCTGTTTACTATTTCCTATTTATTTAGCGATTCTGTCAAAAAGTAAACATGATTTTAAAAAGCATTATAGAATCGGAAACATATAAAATCATTTTGAATTGAATTGTGAAAGGGATTATCAAAATTTTAAATTATAATTTTTGGTATAAAAGTGTCATTCATTACAGAATATAAAGTGAATGAGATTATGATATACTATCTTATAATAAGTTGTGATGATATACTGTCAAAACAAACTCTTTCATAGTTGGTCTCAAATGAAAGACAAGTAATAACTCAATTTCCATTTACTAGTAATGATCATTTCTCTCTCTACTCATCTCTTTTGCTACAACAATATCAAAAGTGTGACACATTTATGTGCCTCAATGGCCACCCTCTTCTTCTATTTTTCCACATGACTGACATTCTCTGAACGCATTGATGAACAAAAGCTTGCATTCTGTGTATCTCTTTCAATATATACCTTATATTTTTGATGTTACGACTATTCTATTATAGGAGTTAATATAAACTTTACTTTTGACATTCGAGACCCTTTTCATAGACCACATATTTTGCAACTTATCTCTTGAAAATTGTAGCCTTTTTGATGGCATTCATTTTTCTTTTCATAATTATATATAAGGCTAAAAATTATATCTAATTTATTCAAATTGTTGTGATTTTTATGTTTTAATTAAATTTCTCATTCATTTTTTATAACTCTTCGATATCAATATCATTTTATTATATTATAATTATTCATAAGATTGGGAAATAATTACTTGACATTAGTTCAAGCACTTTTCAGTTTGATTAATGTTTTTAAATAGTTTGAAATTTAATAAAGTTTAATTCGAATTTCATGTCTAATAAAAATTAATCAAATTATCCATTAAAAATAATTAATTTGAAATTAATTAAACTTTTTAATTATTCTTACCTTAATCCAAAAATTCATAAACAATGTGAGTTTTATTCGATTATATGCTTGAAAAATAGCTCAAAAAACTGTCAACATATGAGTATTCAAACTTTCAATCTATCGAATACCATAAGTATATAACTGAATAACGAAGAAAAAAGTAGAAGAGTAGTTAAGTAAATATTGACAATCAGTTTGATTAAAAATTCATTAACAATGCATGGATTGAGTAAATAAAACCGAAAACTTCCTTCATATAACTCAATGTCATTTGACTCTAACATAGACTCAACATTGAGAGCATGATATATATTGGAGAACACAATGTTCTAACAGTTCTCTCACAATCCAAAACTTAACTTCACTTCGAAAAAACTGAACGCAGACTCAATGAACTTGAATCGGCATAAGAAATGTTTTTATCGATTCAGTCAAACATTTTATACAAGAATTTTTTCTTATGTACACAGAATTCTTATGCATATAATATTTAGAATAGCTTTCGCTTACAATTTAATGGACTATTTTTTTTACTTTTTCCCTTTCTTTTCTTCCTTATGCTCAAGAATTTGTTGTTTTGCATCCGTTTTCATCTTTCACTTCACTTGAGTTCTCCATTAAGATTGCATTTAATGGTATTTCCTTTATTTTTTCTCATGTAGTTCTAGTTCTATCAACTTTTTGGTTTTCATTAATGTTTCATCATTTGATGGATGGTTTTAATCATTCTGTTTGACCATTCAATGCATCTAAACATCCATCAAAAATACATTCTGTTTGCATAGACTGCAAAACTTTATTCATACCAACAATATATTCACCACAAAAGCAAAGATCAGACAACAAGATAAGTATAGACTGACTCACAATAACTTTTATTTATGGTTTTACTTACAAGAAAAGTAATATTATTCTGAAAAGTTTTCAAACAAAAAAGCAAAGAAAAAAAGTTTTTCATATATTTGATAAGATTTGTAATCCTATGCCTACTATTTTTTAACTAATACTAAGTATGTTTTTCATAAAAACAGTGAAATTTTCATGCATTTTGTTATATGATTCTTCTTTTTATGTATCTTTGAATTTCATCAAATTGATACTCGAGTCGAAAAAATACTATAGGTTTACATTTGAGTGGTTTCCAAAAGGATACCTTTATTTTATAACGAATGTCCAATATTGACACCTGTATTGTCCACTTTTTAGCCTAAAGCCAATTCATTCTCAATTTCCTGTGTCAGAAGCAATGATGAATTAACGACATCGTGTCTTATTAGGACTTCTCTCCACACTCTATTTCTCAATTTGTAGTCTCTCTCTCTCTCTCTCTCTCTCTCTCTCTCTCTCTCTCTCTCTCTCTCTCTCTCTCTCTCTTCCTTTCTATTTGACTCTCATGTAAATAAAATGTTTCTCTTCTTCATTCTATATCATTATTGACTTTCAACTACAGTACAACTTCTTTTTACAGTTAATGTTGACATAAGAACTAACGGTACAGAAAGTACTCGTGTTATACCAGTCTTGTATTCTTCGCCATTACAGTCATTTTCATCATTCACAACATTTTCTTTAGATCTCATTCTTCTGTTTTGACACATTTACTAACATTGCATAAAACCTAAATAAAAGTTCTTTTATTTCTTTATTCCTTTTATTAACTTAGCTTATAGTCGTTTTATTGACTCAACTTATCATACATTTTGGTTATCATCTATTCTTATCAATCTCTCGATGAAAATACATTCAAAGCATTTTTCTTCCCTAATAAGTGTTTCATATTTTGTTTTATAATGAATACAATTCAAGAAATCTTTAATGCTATCAAAAATGAGAGTCTTAAGCAATTTAAGACTTATAATAAAGAGATTTTCACTTTTATTAGTATATTATCCACAAAAGAGGATAATGTTTAGGAGAAAAATCACATTAAAAAAGAAAAAATTATTCCCTCCGAGAAAGTTAAGTAAAGGAAAAGATAAACTTCAGTCCAATACCAATTCCAGTAAAATTGGAGTGAAATTCATAGAAATAGAAATGTTTTCAATGCTTAAAAGCTAAGAGAAATGAAATTGACTTTATTTTCTTGAAGAAAAAGACAGTTTAATTTATGAGAAGAGTTTGGAAACTAAATTAGTTGAGAAAATGAACGCTCAGACAATTTAACGATTTCCCGAAAGCCTAATTAATCTAAATGCTAATACACGTTCGCATTACAAGCTTTGAATGGAGTTTAGAAAATAGGAAAAACTAAATCAGTAAATCGATTGAATGAGATCATTGTGATTCTGTCTTCAATGTAATCGACACCGCGTTAAGAGAGTCTTCAATAGATGAGAAGATGCTATGACTTTATTAAGACATCGGCTATTCATGGGCTATAAGAAAGAGCTTTGAAAAAGAGCAGAGCCTTAAACTTTGCTTTCTTTGAAGTCCAAACATTCTAAATGTCAGAATTTTGAAACCTTAGGAAAGACTAAAATAATGTTTTTAAAAGATTTTCCATTTTTGAGTTCTTTATTGAAATCAAACAAAAATAGAAAATATTCTTCAATGAATGCATAATTTTTAATCCATAAAAATGAATTAATTAATTATTTAGAGCTTATAATGAATACAAGTCAATGCTTATCACTAATGCAATGCAAAAAAGTCACTAAAGACACACATATTTTATTGAAGAGAGAGTTAACCAACATTAGGAAAAAGCTTAGAAACCCATTAGTCAAGAAACTCATGGTTAACACATTCTTCAAAATACATATTAAAAATTTCATCAATGACTTCTTTTCGATAGGCATTGAAGATAATTAGCCGACGGATACTTCTAAGATAAAATGTCGGTAAAATTCATTTGGGATTTTATCAAAATTCACATTTTTCTTATCTTTTAATACTATTGAGCAAAAACTTCTTTACTTCAAAAATTTTGAGCTTCACTCCGACTGATTATAATTCAAAGCACTAAATTCTCCAGATCTTAAAGATATTGATAGCATAAAAGTTAGTATCAGTTTTGAAAAAATATAGACATGAACTGAAACTAAGGAAAAACAATATTTCTTATTTTATATTTAACTTTGTGTATGAGTTGGATCGTCCATTCGCACCATTAATGTCAATCAAAATTTGCCTCATTTTATTATCGAAACAGGCTATCAATGTGAAAAAATAATTCTCAGCTGAGATTTATGTCTTATGATTGATGATCACCTTTTTAGAGACTCATATGAAAAATGATGGATTAGTTTGAAATATGTTGCCACCAGTTTTTTCTCTCCTATTTTTTGTGATAACTATACATATATATTATCATATTTAAGGCTAAAATATATTATTAAAATCTTCTCAAACAAATTGAGGCCAACTATAAGATGTATTGCTATGGAGTGTCTTTTAAGGGGTAAAAAAAATTTATGTATATAACAAAGTGTGAGTCAAGTTATTTATGTAGAAAAGGGTGAGTTATAATAACAGTGAATTCAAACATTTACTATTAAATTAATGATAAATTATTCATTTAATATTACATTTAAGCGTGATTTCAGGCCATTTCTTTTCTTTCCTATTAATTTTTAGTGAGCACTAAATCTTAATTTTATTTTAATAATGCTCAAGAAATAACTTATATAATGCTTATTTCCTTAAGTAACTCAATAAAAATGCTTCATTTTTATTGAAATTTGTCGTTATTTCTACCATAAACAGGTCCTTTAAATTATATTCAATGGCATTCAAGTTTTAACTCAATATTCTGAATAATAATAAATAGATAATGAATTGTATTTTACGTTTCATGTAATTAGTATGAAGTTTCTTATCTCATAGAAACAAAAGTTACTTCTCTATTATAATGTAAAATTTTATTCTTCTTTGTTATAAGCTTTTTGCATTTATTAATAATTTTGAAAAATTTCAATATCAATAATTACATTATATTGAGTGATAAATTATAATCAAAATTGATTTATGATTATGACTGAAAGACATTTCGTAATCGACGCCCGAATTCTTGTTTATCAAACCCATTGTTTATTTGATAAATTCTTAAGTCAAATAATCCTTTATTTTTATATTTATATATTCATAATTTAAATGACAATATTTTATTAAACACCGAATTCTATGAATAAGTTTTGAATATAAACTGTCACTTCTTTATTAACACGTAAGTTATGCAAAAATCATTATTTTCTAATCTTAGAGCTAATGGAGAAAAAGTATTGACACAATTAAATGGTAAATTTGTTAAAACACTCTGCAGGCTATAATGCAGTCGTGATGAAGCAAATGAGCTGAGCTTTGAGCCAATGCCGAACACTGACAATCAATTTGAATTTCCATTAAAAAGTTCTTTACAATGATAAAGCATTCTTTCACCAATTTTGAAAGTTTATACAGAATTTCAAAAGAAATAAAGAGTTTCGAAAAGTTCCTGCTATTCATTACAAACTATGAAAGAATTTAATTAAAAATATTGAAAAACTAGAATAACTGCAAGTTATATAAAAGCAATACTTGAATAATAAGTGCACAGATTCCTTCATTCAAACAGACAAATACTTATACAGACAAATCTCATTTTACTCATTTTCAATCACAGATTTGTATTATTATAAAATCTGCGAAAGAAAAAGCTTCACCTTTCTATTTAAGGTTGCAATCATTGAAATAAGGCTTTAGGTTCTGTTTAGAGGCAATATTACCTTTCATTGTGAAATATTGTATGCTTACAGAAAATTCATCATAAAAGAGCCCAATTTTTGTGCATTTTTATTCATAAATATTTAAACCCTCTCTCATATACTCTTCAAAGCCTTGAGGACTGAGCAAGAGTTTGAAGCATTGCCTTTTATGTAGTGCTCTGCGAACGCAAATTGAATCCATTTATCACTTTAAGTGTGACATGACAAATGCTCTACTCTTTCATCTGTTTCGCAATAGTATAACTTTTGCACATTTACCTTCTCTCTATCTCTATGTTTTATCAAATTCTTTCGAATCTAGATTTTCATATATTCCTTTTATTCATAATAGTAGTATGTTTTTATCAAACTTAATGGTTGAAAATCTACCTGATATTCAGGAAACAGCTGCTCTGGGCCTAAATATTATCAACTCATGAATCTGCTGACTTGCAATCATTTCAAACATTAAATTACCTGTTTTTGATTTCTTTAAAGTTACGTTTCATATGTATAGTTCATTAATTTAATCTATTATTCTTCATATTTTAATTAAGATTTCAAGGGGGAGATTTGGAATACAAAAATTGTCATGAAAACCAATGAATTTTTCTATAAAACTTAGGGTCTATTTTTGAGCCTTGAAATGAGTGTCTAAAACTCTAACTAACTTCATTTGCTTATATACGATACGAACCAAAGTGTAAGTCCATGATATAGACCAAAGACATGCTCACTGGAAAAGGTGTCCAAACTTTAGTCTTCCGAAAATTTGGACAAGTCATTGAAAATGTGAACTGTCCAATCGAAAACTAGAGGGTTTTAAGCCTGATCAAAGATGAGATCTCTGTTATAGATGAGAGTCTCAAAAATGTCAGTTTAGCCTAAAATAACTGGAGAATGCCTTATAAATGGAGGAAAAAATATCGTATAAAAAATCTCTTTTTAAATATTATACAATATAATTTTTTCAATCATAAAAATAATTGCAATTTAGTTAATTGGGTAAATCTTTTATTGACAACTTTAAAAAATGAATCATTATTTTCTCAAAGTCGACCAAAAATGAGAGTCACTGTTCTTTTTCACCGTCTTCTACTTCAATTTTTTTATATCAAATCCTTGTAGTCAAAGTTAAACTTACATTCAGGTTTTGAAATTCAATACATTAATCATATGGATGTTTTATGATTAAATTTTTCTTCTATCCATTCAACTCTGACATTATTTACAATCAATATAATCCTAAATTCATAATCTATTGGAAGAAAACATTTTTATCATTCAATTTTACTGTTTTAAAATTTTCAAAGTAGAGAGACAAATTCAAAAGTAAGTTATATTAATTGAATCACTTAATAGAATTGTTTCATATAATATTTTATTCATCGAAGCTCTTAATCTTATTTAAAATGCACGCCTTTTGACAACATTTAAAATTCATTTCTAATGCGAATTCAGCTCAAACGACATGAAACAAGCATAAGATTGATTGAACTTAAAAATAGAATAAAATTGAATTGTGTGATATCTCATATGAAATTTTAAAAAATTCAGACATTATCTATGATTTGAGAGATTCAAAAAATATATTGATTCTAATTGGATATTCTGAACAAGAATTTTGTCATTACTTTATGAAGTTAAGTTTGATTACTCTAAAAGAATTCATTAGAGAAATGCAATTTTAAAAGTATTTAGCTTTTATAATAATTGCTTTTATTGAATAAGGTCTTAATTTCAATCTTTAAAATAAAATTTTGAAATAACTTTCATAATAAGCACTGAATTTAAAAGCAAAGTATTGCAAAACATCATTCATATAATTAATGTGAATATGATTTTGCATTAAAGCCACTCAAGTATGAATACATTATTTTTAAGTTCAGTACAGGTACTGAAATCTGAACTCGTTATAGATCTTTCGACTTAAACTTAGGATAAAAAATGTGATTAAAATTGCTTTCGTTTTTAACTTTTCAAAAACCATTTAATTATTTATAGCTCAGGTTTCATTGAATACACAAAATAATAATTACTTGTTTAATATTTAAGGTTTAGTAGAATTCTTATAACAATTGTTGAAGAAAAATTCAGGAGAAATATCAATTAACATTTTTAGTAAGTTATTCACGTTTATCTTTTCTGTATTCGAGTTATTTGTTGGATTGGTTCTAACTTTTCAAAAAATTTAAATTCAAAACCCAAATAACATTAACTGAAAAAACGAATCGATCAAAATGAATCGAATCAAATAATTAAGTCTCCAATGTCTTATTTATTGAAGAGATTTCAATAAAAATCTAGAAACTTTATGAATCTTTTTAACAATCATATATCGATCCAACATTAATGTTAGGAATATTTAACTTACTGTTCAAATACACATAAAACTTAAAAGAAAATTTTTTTAAATGAGAATGAATTTCTTTTGAATTTTGCATATATCATGAATCTAATAAACTTAACCAATTTCAATTAGAATAAAGAAAATCATAATTTATGCTTTTCTATCGTGTGGGGTTATATATATTTTTTATTTCTCTCCAGTTATTAACTATTCATCCAGTCTTTTAATCCACTTTCATTTGAGACTATTCTTATGATAAAGCCCTCAAAATACTTGAACAATATTAACAACTATATAGTTTTTGCTCAAGTTTAAGAAACACATAATGAACTGTCACGTCTATAGAAATGATTTATAAACCAATATAAACTGTATGGATATTTCATTTTCAGACTATCTGACACTTCAGTCTAATTTTGAACAATGAATTTGAATATTATTTTAATGCAATAGTTATACTGCTGAATAGTTAATTGAAATTAATAATTAATGCAACTTTTTATAAAGTAGATAATTAACTCTCCAATTAAATGAATTTCATTAAAATCAATGAGTATTCGATTAAAAAAATTGTATTTTAATTACAACAATGAATTTTCGTCAAACTTTTTGCTCAGTTAAAGCTAGAATTGACAGTATTTTCAATATTTTCCCCAAATCCCAAGTGCTTCATAACCATTATTTGTATAGTTGAGGAATCGATAAAAAAAATCTTATTGTTAAAAGTAGTTTATTTTTATAATGATAAAAGTTTTTCCGTTATAATTCGATTTATTATAGCTTTTTGTCCTACAAGGATTGTCTTCTGGTTTACATTATTTATGAGATTGGGTTACAGAGAAAGATATTGAACCTTTTTCTCAGTAAATTTTTTTAAAATCTTCTTATTTAATGATTATTATTGTCTTTTAAACAGATTATGCTTATCTCGAACCAGTCTAAAGATCTGTTCCGTATAATAAATATTAATCTCTCAATTGTCGTTATACCCAATGGTTATACAGAACATAAACTCACAAATGTTGTTAAAAATATAAATTACTTAAACTTGTCGAGCTTTGGCATTATTTATTTTTATAAAAGGTTTAGGTTTTGAATGATATGAATTATAAATTAGAGCAGGAAGAGCTCAAGTAATTTAATAGTGGGTGGAGGTTCTAAATAACCTTTATAAATTCTCCACTGTTATAAAACATCTCAGAAAATTGTTCAAAATTTTATTGCCTATTGTTTAAAACATTTATTTATTGGTGATTTAAATTTTTATAGTATTCAGCAGTATTAGTAAATTAGTTTTAATATTAAACTATTGGTTATCAAAATTTTCAATTATTTTTTATTGCATGGAGAATATTTGAGGCCCACCAGAACTCGGCCCACTCACCCGTTACTTATTCTCAATATACGAGAAATTATTAAATTTAATCCTTTGAAAAATTTCATTGAATTCAGAAATTTTTTTACCTCAAAATATTTTAATAGCAATGCAATAAAAAATAACTTATTTGTTTTTATGACAGATATTTTGATATTATGATAAATAATATAACAAATTTGATTATTCTTCACTGGCTTAACTAATGCCAAAACAAGCGTAAACTAACTGAGAGTTGTTTTATATAATATTCACATATCCTTTATATATTGATCACATAAATATCAATCATTTATGCATTCATTGCTATTCTAACAGTTAAGCATTATTTTTTATGCACGAGACTATACTTTTTCAATCTTTTCTTTTCTCCTGAAATGTAATTCTAAAAAAATATTTTCTAAATCATAAAGGATTGAAATAAAAATGGTTATAGATTTTTCAATCATGTTTAATGACTGCAATAATGATGTAAGAAAGACTTTTGGAACTTAAGGGAATACATTTCTTTGAAGCCCTTTTAAAGCATCAATAATCAGATGAGTATAAATTTCACATTTAATTATCACGAATTCGCTGAAGATAACAATGCTTCAGTTCACGACATAAGTATTCATGAGAGACTTTGAATAGAAATTGAAGTCTTGTCTGAAAATATTCATATCTTTTCAAACCTAATTCATTTCTCTACTTTATATACACAAAACTCAAAGATTGATTAGTTATTAGAGCATAAATGTAAAGGAATATTGACTTAAAAGCTTTTAAAGTCTTAATTTTGCCAATCATTTGACAATTAAATAAAGCCATTTCCAGCTTTCAAAAGATTTCGAGTTTTCATATCTTAATATCTAAGTTTTGAAAATATTTTGAAGACAAGGTTCAGTGCATTTTCAAGATTTGAAAAACTGAATTAAATTTGAGTTGATTTACATCTAATTTTATAGTTGTATAACTGTATAATAGTTGTATTCTATTATAATAAGTTTATAACAATTTTTAAAAACTTCTCTTTATAAATGTATTTTATATAAATAGAGCCTTTTTAAAATTAAATTTGAATCTATTTTTATCTTCTTCGTGTAGTGCAGTGTGTTTGAGAATATTCAATGTTATTTTTGCTTTAAATGCATAACAATCCATAATTTATTATTATCTGGAATTTATAACTTTAACTTAATTTACTTTTATTCAATTTTGTTTTCAGTTTGGAAACCGTTTGTATAGAAAAAGTTAGAAACCATACATAAGCAATGGAGTGGTTAAGTAGAGTTATAGTTCCTCGAAGCTAAAATGAATGTACCAAGCTTTTGACAAAATTGTAGTCTTTAGCTTGATTCACGATAATAATTCAATAGAAATCAAAAATTTCTAAAAAACAATAATTTCATAATCTCTTACCAACCGGTCAATCGAACTGTACCTTTTGATAGGGTGTTTATGCATGTTAAAAACTATCTCAGTCTAATATTCTCTTTTTGAAAATTTACTTTAAAAGCTTTAATCAATCAGTTTAATGGTTAAGACAATACACGCATGCATGAAATGAAAGGGAATCTATGAATAATTCTGAGAAAATATTGTGGAATTATTCAGTTTTATCCAAATGCTTATAGCTTTCAACTTGATTATACTCCAAATTGATTTAGAGAAAAAAGTTCATTTCAAAAAATTCTGAATTGCATTTCATTTGTTTCAATGATTGAAAATCATTTGAGATTAATTTTCCCGTTTTGTAAAAAGCAAAGAGAAAATTACTTTCCAAAAAAATCTATTCAGTGTAAGGATAAATTCATAATATATCCAACTTTGAAGTCCTAAGCTTTGAAGCGATTCAAAAAACTCAAATTCATAAAATGCTTATCATTTCAAATATCAAAACTCATCGAACTAGAAATGAGTTGAATCCGAGCTCTGTTTCTCAAATAGTTTTTTATCTTTATTTTCTTTTTATTATTTTAGACTATTATCCGAAAGCATGAGATTTCATTCAATTTGAAAATTAATAAAAGTTATGTTCAACACAAGAAGACATTAAAACCATTCAATGTTTGTTTTTCTTTTATTTTCTTTCTCTATGGCTTTTCTATAACTAATAGTAACAAATCTTTATGTTAAAGTCGATTCTTAGTGATCACTACTATTACTTTTAGTAGACAGTAGAGAATAATCTCAATGAAAATCGATTTCAAGCTCACGAACATAAACCCGATTATTCAAAAGTCTGTTATCCGTTTCATGCTTTTTATGAAACCTGAACTCTCGTTCTTAATTATTATGGATATCACGTATTAAACTATATGATTAACTCTTCTTTCAAGTCAAGTCGATTCAAACAATTAAATTTTTATGAGACAATAATTTTTTTCAAATTTTAAAATTTAATAAGAAAAATCAGACTTCAAAATGGACAGAAATACATTTTTGCCATCAATCGATTCAAAATTTTAGTTATTTTGAAACAAGAATAGTTTTTAATCAAGCTTTACATTAAAATCTGACCGACTTTTTGAAAACCGTGTATAGTATTAAGAGAAGGGATGGTGAAAGAGATGCATCACATCATCGACTATTTTCCCAATGCAAGCAAAAGAGACCAAATAAAATAATCCTCAATTTGAAGCAAAGCTAACACAGACATATCTATTCTAACACTTACTCATACTGTTCAATATACCACAGCCAGCAATCAGATTCTGTAACATTACATTAGGTCTGATTGTAATTAAATTACAAACAACGTATAATAACCCGAAAACTTGAGTTATTCTCGCGTTACAGAATATTCTGATGAATTAAATCAGCCATAAAATATCAAAACCTCTTACAAGTAATCAATATCTACTTAAGCAGTATAAATAATTTCGAAACTTTGAATTTAGATATTAATATTTTTCTGGGTTTGAATAATTTTTCTGTCGAATGTTTCAGTAATTGGTTTTTCGGTTCCATTTTGTTGAATGTATTTTTGGACACATTTCAAAGGTATGTTTTGTTATCAATGATTATTGTGATTCACTTGAATTAAATTTTGCAGAAAAAAGACCTGTCAGTTATCACAAGTAGTCAGTAATATGTAATTTCCTGTATTATAAATGATCGTAAAAATAAATATATACCTTATCAGTATCTCTAGCCTTATTCAATATCTTAATATATCATATATTTGTAGTGTTAACAACATTTATGCATTACATAACTGTCTAGCGATACATAATTTATGCTGAAATACTCATGAATTTTGCATCAATTTAATAATTTGATGTGACAAAAAAATGCAATTATATCACTGCCATTTCAGTCAGGGATTTATTAATGATAAATGTCATCATATTTTTCAGTCTATGAAGTTTTTAAAACCCAATTTTCTCTTAAATTTGTGAAAGAGAGCAAAAGAGTGTCGGAATTTTTTCTCTCCTCTTTGACTATTATGTCTTTGACTGAGTTTTTCTCATTTTTTAAGAATAATACTTTTTCTTAGCGGAAGAGAAAAATCACATCTCTTGAAAAAAAATTATCTTAACCTTTATTATAGAAGTTTAATTGAAATCCAAGTTTCGCAATATTTCATGTGAGTTATAATTTATTAGAGAAAGAAATTCTTTCTTTTTCTCAACTACAAAACAGTAGAAACAAAATTCAATTACTATTGAATTTTTTTCTCCCAAACTCTCAGTTTAGACAAAAAGCACGAATATTTCATTTATTGAATTTTTTACTCTATATTTGGCTTCTATGGAAACTTATTAAAAAATGTGTCACATATAGAGAGAAGAAGAAGAAATATTTTATAAGTAGAAAAAAGATTTGTTTTTGTGCACTATTCGTAATAGTGATTCACTTAAAACTTACGGAAAAAACTTTGAAAATCCATTTTTTTGAATTTCAAATCCAATTCAATTGCATTATTATTTTGTTATTTCAAATATTAACAATTCCATTGTCAAATAAAATTGGATGAAATAAAAAATGATAATGTCTTACAGGCAATGATACATAAATATAGTAAGAAAAAAATAATGTAATGTCATTCAGTAATAGCCATTCGCGACAAATGCATTCTTTAACATTAGAAGTTTCTATATTAGAGTGAATTGTAGTGTCCAGTATTCCAGAGTGAAATTGCAAAGATTCCATTACTAAAGAATGATTTATGCTCAACAAATTGAAACTATTTCACCTCATTTTGCCTAAAATACAATATTTACTCAATGCTATCCAAACATAATAACAACTTTATTATAAATCTATTTTTAACTAAACAAAAGTTCGAAATACAGTTGGTTTGAGTTTTAATTTTTTGCTACATTAAGCCGTTTTTGTTTATTTTCTGAGTGAATCCTCAAATCTAGTCATATATTTATACAATAATATTCGTGTTCTTTACTTTCTTATTATTCTTGTTCTTTTGGCATAATTTAGAGATTCTTTTTGTATTCAGAAAAAGATCACTTCTTTTATGACATATATAAAGAATAAGATGTAAAGCGTTATGTGTTTTGTCGCATAAAAACAAATAAATGTATTTTTTCATGGCTTGGATTCATTTTATTTGTCATTTTAAACTTCTAAATATTATTCATCAAAAAAGTTTTCATTTTCATAATGCCTTTATTTAAAATTCAAATTTTATTTTTAATAATTTTAAGTTATTTAGAAAAACAGAACCATTGCATAAACTTTTATTTTTCATGTATATACACATCAAAAATGAAAAATCCTTAAAAATTCGGTAAAATAACTCAAAAATTAATAAATAAACAAAAGCAAAATCTCTTAAATCATTAATCAAACCACAATTTATTGAATATTTTTTGTTTAAAAGTGACTTTTATACCAATTTTGAAAAGTGAAATATCAATGTTTTTGAATAAAAAATCCTGAATCTATTCAATATTCATAGCAATTAAAGTTTTAACCAAAAAATATAGAAATTTTAATCTATGAGATTGCATTACAAAATATAGAGTCAAACTCTATTATGCTAAATATGAGCTAAATCTTCAGCAGTGCGTCAAAAAATATTGTCTTCTTTAATGCAATTTTTGGTCTCATCTCTCATTCTAAGCCTCTATTTCTTGTGTAACAATAATTCATAACAACATAAATTAAAGTAAAAAACTGGTGGCTCATAAAATAATATTTTACTCTAAGTTGAGATAAAACTTGTTTTTATATTGAGAAAGAAAAATGCATTCGTTTCTTATCTTTTTGTGCAATATTTGGACACAATTGATGATTATGATAGAGATCAGAGTCAGATATTGCTTTCTTTTATGCAGTAAAACATTTTTTATTTTCTTATCTAAAGTCATAAAATTTAGAAATATTTATACGAATTTTCTCCTAAATTAAACATTTTCTCAAATTGATGGCATTCGGAAAAAGATGAAAATATTAAATATTTCAAAGATTTATCACATGATTGACCAAAAAAATTACAATTTATTAAAAAGAAAAAGAAAAAACAGAATAAAACTGAACCTAAAAATTTGAAAAACTTTTGTTTCCCTGAAAAAAATTGTGTATAAAACAGTTTAATTTTCATTAAAAGACTCGATTTATGTGATAATAAGTTTTGAGAGTAAACTTATTTCTAATACCATATTATGATAAGAGTGAAAATGACTAGTAATTTATTAAACAATAATGAGAATAAGGATCCAATGCTTTACTGATTCAACTATATGTCCGAATAAATGGCAGAGGATTATAGTTTAGCAATAGTTTGCCTCAAGGATTATGTGATGCATTTATTGGCGGATCCGATCGGCATAACTTAATTCCCTATCATTCCCTTTCATTCCCTTTCTTTTGCTTGAGATCACAGTAAAATTTTCAGTAATGGAAATTCAGGTTATTTTTTATATGTCTTACGGATTACTTGACTATCAATAAATTATTTTATACTTTTTTGTACACTCATAAATCCAATGAATAGTTTATATTTGATTAGATATTTGAGAAAAAGGATCATAAAATTTAAGCTTACTATGAAGTATTGAATCTAATTTAATTATATAATAAACTCATAGTTAGCTTAAATTAAGTTTTTTACGCAGTAAACAGTGTTTTATCAAATAAGACGTCAAAACTTGAATGAAACATATTTTTATTCTTATGCTTCATATTTGTTCCGCAAATAAATTTAATAGAGTTTCCTAATAAGAAAAAAAGATAAGAAGAATATACTGTTTGTACAATATTTCAATTATATTCTGGTCTTGTAGTCACTCAAACAACATAATTCACAACAAGCTATCGGTAGCTCTCATGCATGGACAAGGGGTAGGGTTACTATGGGTGTAAAACCACAAGATTTTCGGAAATCCAAAATGTAGTAATCGATCCCCTCTTTGAACAAGTTATTAAACTGACGTTATTTTCCATAAATTGTTTTTCACTAGTTTTGAATCCTCTTCTGTGCAATTTTTTGAGAAATAAGTTGTCATTAAAATGATGAAAAAGTTAGTCTTCATTAATAAAAATGAATTTAGGGAAATATTGATTAAATAGATATTTACTTTAGGAGAGAAACCGAGCATCTCAATCGTCTTTGAGTACAATTTTGCTATTTTCTCGTCATTTCCAAGTGATTTTAGACAAAATTATGAAAATTCATCAAAAATTATCGAAAAATGGTCTCAAATTCTGAAATAATAAATCGGATGAGTTTTTAACCCCCTCTGAAATTGGAGAAATCTATAATCGTGACTCCCTAAGTCTTTAACCTTGCTCATGTCTGTTAGCTCCTCTTCAATCCTCAACTTTTCTATACCAAAAAACATGAAAAAATTGCTATTAAGAAAAAAGTTTTCTCTCATTTCCTTTTATTCCGCAACAACTTTCATCCCCTCTTGAATAATAGAGAATATAGACTAATAATAAATGGATCGAAAATAGTATGGCATGTCTTACACCTGATTGAGTCTGCGCTACCATCACAACAATTCTCGCGTTTAATTTACTCTGGATTCAACATTTCTGTATTGCATCCTTTTTCACAGTGATGCGGATGTTGCGCGAGTCACTTGTGTGAGTGATTCTCTCTATACCACAAACACCACTTTTCTCTCTCTTCTCATCTAAACTCTAACTCTTATTACTTCTATCAACTAATTCTGGGACTATTGTATATAAAAACTATACAACTTCTCATATATATTGTATGATATATATTGTTATCGTTGTATTTTGTTTGTCTCCAATATTTATTATCTCAAAAGCAACGCATCAGTTCTTGGACTGATTTGTCTATTGTTTACAACTATTTGCCCGAACTCTTCATCACTGTCTAAGAGTTACTTCTCTTTCTCTCTCATCCACTCTTTTCATCTATTTTTTCTCTTTATAATTGCACATAAAATAAGAGAGAGTGAAGTAGTTTAATATTGTTTTAGATAAAAGAGTGTGCAATTGTTGATTAACTTTTTTCTCTGTATCTCTTACTCTCTTCTGACTCTCTTTTACGGTATTCGGAGCTTAACATTACTTCTGGTTAAGAATTTAAGAGATTTTTAGATCATTAATTGAAATGACTTTTTTCTCTCTATCTCTTCGCTCGAGAAAGAGTTTGGTATCTCTTTTTGCTTCTCACTCAACACCAAATTGACAATTTTCTGACTTAAACTGATTTCGCTCTCACTATCTCTAACTCTGGTAAGTCTTTCCAATTTATATTTAAGACTTAATTAAAAAACATTATATAGAAGTCATAAACTTTTCTCATATTAAGCTCTTTTCTAATAAATTAATGCTTTAATTAATTTTCATTCCCTTTCGATCGTACTTATAATATGACTATTTATTTCAATTCATGCTAACTATAAATTCAAAATTAAACTATTATTCCAATCGATTTTTTCAAAGTAAATGTTTTAAAAGTCAGTCGAAATGATATTCTAACAGAATTTGACGGTTGTATTGATATTAAAATATAAAGTAAGCCATAGTATTAATCGTGATATACTATAAACTCAAATCCCTGGCTTATATGAATCATAATATTCTCTGAACTAAAGTATGGATTTAAAGTAAAAATATTTATTCATCTAAAAAGAGAATTTTCTACGAACTAAAATTATGAAATTTAAATTTCTTTTCTCAAAGTAAACTTCAATAAAATATCAAAACATCAAAATATAGTTTACTAGTTCTTAGTCTATAGTTATGCCAAAGCCTATTGTCAGGAGTTTTTGTATAAAGTTTTTTCTTTCATACATAACTTATTATAAATCCTTTTGCAAGACATGCAAAGAGTATCATCTAATGCAATGTTTTGCATCTCTTGTGAGCAAAATTCGCAACTTTGCGTTTTTCTTAGCATTTGATGCGAGCAATCCTTTATCCATTCCATGCCTATCGATCTTTTTTGACCCAAACTCTTTCAGACACAGTCAAACCTCATTTATTCTAATTTATTCAGATATTTTAATATTATTTTTCAACTAAAAAAATGTTGACATTATAACAACTAACTTTACATTTGAATTGATAGAGAAAAATTGACTTTAAAATCAACAGAAACATATTCATTGTTCGCCATGTGATAAATATACAGTCATTTAAGATATTGAATTGAATTTATTGATTGAATTATATTAAAAAATTTGAAGAAAAATCAATCATTTGAAATGAAAAAGTTTATATTTTAGTGATTTAATGATGTTTAATAGTGAAAGATTGATTGAATCAAATATTTCAAAAATTAAGCTTTGGTACAACTTTTAAAAATAAATTTAAAAGTCTTAAAGTCTTACTAAAGACTGAAATGATATGTAAATCAAAAATAAATTCATATAAAATAGAGTAACGAATTATGATAATAAGGTTAGCAATACATAGCTTTCAGCATAATTCTTATGAATAATTTAAGAAAAACTTAATTTCCATTTTAAAACTCTATGAGAATAAGTATTCACTATCGACTGGCAATAACTGTATCTCATTTCTATCCTTTTAAAAAGCAAAAATTGTAAGATTTCTTATATTTTATTCTTTGAACGCGTCAATAGCCATACAAATCAATCATTTGGCATTCGTTTCTTGAGGCGTCGCATCAATTCTTGCATACCAATGGCTTATCGATTCCGAATACATTGCAAAAAATATAGTAACATCTCTCTCGACACAAACTTTTGCATGTATTCTAATTTGGTTTTTCTTTTGAGATACAGTCATGTCTTGATATTGAATACTCGCTCATAAAAAGCTGTTTATTCGCTATTATTTGTCAAATAAATTATTTGATTATGAGATATCACATTTCATTATAGGGTTTCGTAACTGTGTAAACTCTTATGTAATTTTTAATGGGTTTTGTTATATAAGTTATTATTATTTCCTTATCATTTGAAATATAAGAACCCATTGTTGAGAAGATATTTATATCTAGTTTTGTATTATGCATAACAATATTGCATTCACGCAATTTCCATATTTGATTCCTTGAATTTTTAAAATAGAAATCTATTCAAAAATTTATTGAAAAAGACAAAAAATATATTGGAATATAAATATTACTTTAAACTAGATTTGAAAGTAACTTATGAAAGTTGTGATGACTCGTAACAAGCTTTGAAAGCTTGAGGCTTATAAATAACTTTTAAACTTAAATTTTCAAATTCAGGGATTTTGAAGAAAAAAACAATCATTTTTTGAATCTATGAAGAAATTTTCTTTCAGTTGAATTACTTTTTTATGAGCGGAAAATTATAAATGACTCCGTTTCTAACAGAATAGATTTTAGTGATGAAACTTTTTATTACAAATCTTCAAATAAAGTGAATTATCACTATTCTTGAGATCATAAGCGCAATAGGTTGAAAACCTAATAAATTTAATTATTTATAATCCAGTTATTTCAGAAATTCAGTCGAGATTTGATATTATTTTTATTTCTAACTAAAGACAGAATTGTTTATCAGACATGAAATGTTTATTTTCTCTCATGTCTGAAAAGTTGTTAAGCATTCTAAAAGATCTGAAGAACTAGATCAAAGTTGACTTCAGAATATACTACATTTGGGAAAATATAGGGTAAACTGTTTGAGATGTTCTTATCTGAAGTTAACTGATAATAAATCGTCGATAAATCATCAGACAATTGATAAATTATTCATTAAATATAAGTTTGATTTATATACCACTGAGAAAAGTTTGCATTTTAAATGAATCAATAGTTTAGTAAATGTTAAAAGAGTTTCAAAAGTAATAACGCATTTGTTAATAAAGTGGTTGAAATATTCAACTCAGATTCAAACTCAGCTGCACTTCAATTTTGGATCGGATTTTCCGGCCCTTAGTTCTTAACTGATCTCTTGTTCGTTATGTGTTTTTCAATTTAACTTCTGAGAAAACAAGAAACAAAAGTATAATACGATCCAATTTAAGAGAGTTTTTATTGTTAGAAATTGCCCTAATTTTCAATATACAGTAGAACAAAAATAAAATAAAAGATAGAGAATTGTGTTTCTACAAAAAGATTAGCTTAACTTTGTTAGGAAGAGATAAACACGAAACACAGTGACTATTATATTCAGGCACTTAAATTCAAAGCGAATAAAAAAAAGCTTAATTAAAAAAGCTTTTTCATTAAAAAATGAATAAAATTAAAGACAAAACAACATAAAATTAAATTATAATTCTATTCACATTTACAAAAAAAATCATAAACTATAGCAATTGAAAACGCAATCATCGAATTGAAAAACGGAGTTTCAATAGGCAGTGGTGGCCAACGCTCGGTGCCGAGCGTTTCAAATTTCCCGAGCACTAAGCGCTCTCCTGATACCCGAGCAATGAGTGCGAGTGCTGAGCATTAAATTTAAATTTTTTAGATCATTAAAAAAAAATTCAAATATATAGGGGGGATCATAATGCTTAAGAATCTTCAAACTTAGTTATTATTCTTATGAAAGTAATTGCTTCGAAAAAGTGATAAGAACTTGAATTTTTGAGAAATCAGACTTAAATAATATTTTCAAGAAAGTCCTTGTATTCTTAAAAACAAAATGCTAAACGCTCGACACCCTGAGCGTCGAGGGCCGAGCGTGTGATTACCACTATTCATAGGGAATAAACAAAAACCAAGTTTCTATAAATTAGTTATGCTTTTCTTCGTGAATAAAATACTTATGGAAAACAGTCACGAATTGGTAATCATAGTGAAGGACTGTTTAAACAATAAAAAGTTTGATTCTGTTTAACTTTTCATATAAGGTTCAGACCAGTAATAAGACAGAAACGAAATGCTAAGCATTGTTAACACACACAACTTTCTCAAGTTGCACATTGAGTGCTGCATTTCATGATCCCGTGAGGGTATAAATTGAATAACACAAATACAACTTATACCGCACACATAGACCTACTATTTTCCTTTCAACTAATACTGAGAAGTTAGGGCTGAGAAAACTTCTTCAACTCTTAGAATTATTTTCTCGTCTGTAGTGAAAGTTCACTCACTATTCCGTTGAGAAATAAACAAAAATTAAATGTGAATATTAAAGAATATCATTTTTCTTGAGAGAGGAAAATCATTCTTTACATTTAGGATATTGTTCAGTCAGAGGAGGATTTTTAGAGCTATTCTTTGGTAGCAAACTTGAGTTTTTTCCATAAGAATAAGTTCTTATATTTTTGCTTTCCTTTCATTGGTTGTGAGTTTGAATGCTTTATCATTAATTAAATTTCACAAAATTTGTCTGTTTTCTAATACTGATAATTAATCAGTTAAAAGAAAGCATAAGTTTCGAGAATCACAATTCTTCCATAAGTGACAAAGTATTGTATCTTCTCTTTTGCACATCACTTGAACTCACGATGAATACTAATCAGATAAAAACGTAAATTTGTTTCTTTTACTGATAAACAGAAACGCAATAAATTTGAAAACTACTTAGAATTTGTTTTGAATTCGTTTGTTTAAAGCATTGATTCAAGAAATAAATTGAAATCCAATTAAGAATAGAATCTTGAATTTTTCGGCTTAAGTACAGAAACAGAATTGCAAAGGATAGCAAAGTTTGTTGAACTTTTGAAAGCATAGCCTCTATAGAAGGGATCGAATAAGTCTTTCATTCTATAGAGAATAAACTCGAATATCAATAAATAGATAACTAGAAATTTGGGGAAAATATAACTTAATCAGGAAATCAAACTCACACATACTTCAGCAGAAAAAGTATTTTTACTTAAAGATAAGTAATTTTTCAAAGTTTGCTGATATCTATAAAAGTAATGTATAGTACAAAGTCATGTAATTCCTGGTTTAGTGAGATTCTGGTTCAAAAATTTAATGCATTTCGCGGGGAATTTCTATAATTTGGTGATTGATTTGCTCTTTACGAAAATCTGGACCCTCTCACAGAAAATCAATTGATATATAACTTAATTAACAACATGTTATGAATTTGAAAATAATTGAAGGTTGAATTTTCAATTAATTAATTAAATGCCTTTTAATGAGATTAATTTATGAAAAAGTTATAATAGGATTTTGAAAAAATTTAGTGAATTTTTAAGGAATTTCTATGGAATTTCAGAAGCTTTGGATGCAATTTCTTTGTAACGATTGTCAAAAGACAATAAGAATTTATTGTTTATGTCATTTTAGTAATTTTCAACTTTAAGCGATGGGAAGATTGAAAAGTCAACATAAAACTCAAGCTTGTAATGCATACAAAAAATGATACCAAAAAAATTGCCTTCACTTTTATGATAAGAGGCAATAAATTTTGTCACACAATGCAAAGTTTTCTTGTTTACTATAAAACTTATGCAAATTCTTTGAATATTCTTGCCTCAGGTTTTATTTTGATTTTCAATAATGCAGCGTTTGGGTTGCATTTGTAAATATGTTTACTCAAGTTATTTAGCTTAAAAACTAATTCAAACATATTTACTCTTATTTAAATTAATTGATTCGAAGACCACTTTCACTTAACAAGTTTAAGGGAAAATATTTAGGTAAAAAAGATACTGATATTCAATCTTTATACCAATTTGATGTTTACTGTTTCAAATATTGTAATACTAAATACAATCTCGGAAAATATCGAATATTGAAAATAAAAAAGAATTAATGTGTCATTTCATATGCATGAATATCGGTAATATTGAATGATTACTTTGAATGATTGATTGTAATGATTTCTATCGGTTTGTATTCAAACAAAACAAAATTTATTAAATCTTAAAGCATTTGTCAATTAATTTTAAAACAAAGTTTAAATTTTGCACATTCAAAAAGCAAGTTTTTTCAGATCAATCGATTATACATAAGTATAATAAGATTCGGATTCGAAAGCGAACCCAACTTAAGAATCAAAATTTCTATCATTGTCTACATTTAATTGTAGCTAATTATAAATCATTGAGACTCAGGTTTCAATATGAAATTCAGAAATTTTGTAAATTTATTCTCGAGTTAAGTAAGTATTCATTGATAGGGATCAACAAAATTTTCTATTCATTAAAAAAAATCATGAGTTTACGCAAAACTATATTTGAATAAAGATAAAAACTCGTTCAAAATTAATTAACTTTCAAAAGAAAATATTGATTCAGCTCATGATTAAAGCTCTTGATCTGCTAAAGACTTGCATCTGTTTAGGCATACAATTAGAAACTTATGTTCAAAGTCCAGATTGTACTTGAGTTCAGATTTCAGAGACAATATGTCACTCGCCTAATGAATTGAGTGATTAAATGCATTGTTTACTTGAGTGCACCTTTTAATAGTACGCATGTAAGAGCTCTACGTTTTTTAGGTTAACATACTATTAATTTTTTACCTTAACTCCTATTAAACATTAGCCTAATTAAGTCCATTTCATGTAATCACGTATTTAAGAACTATTTTCTAAGCATAATATCGATTTTGACGATTTAATTATCAGTTTTTTCTTCAGAGAAAAGAAATATAATATCGATTCGACAAAAAATTAAAACTTTCAGAGATTTTAAAAGTCTCTAAACTTGAAAACTGAAATTTTCTTTCATTACATGTATTTACGATTCTCTCCAATATATTCTCTATCAATTGAATTCTCACTTTGATTCCAAGCAATTAAGTAAGAATCAGAATAAATCTATTCAATAAGAACCTCAACATTTGATAAATATTCATAAGTTTTGATTTTTAACTTATTGTTGGCTATGATTATAAAATATGAAATCATAAATTTCTGTTAACACAAAGTCTTAAGCTATGATATAATAATTGAACAACAAAAAACAGGCTAAATAAGTCATAAAAGATTATAATCAATATAAAATACAAGAAAAGATCCCAAAATTATACACAGTTTATATCCTCAAAAAATGATAGCCGGCTATAATGATGATTGCAATGATGCGCATCTCCTAAATTCCCGCCTCATTACCGCCTCTCCTTTCGCACAACAATTTTGATAAATGAATGGCATCTTTTTGCACATTCTTAATGCTCTAGTAATAAGAAAATATTCTCATGAACTGTGGTTTTGAGTGCGCGACTCAAATGAGCCTCAATCTGACACTCAGTGAATAGGGAGAGAAACGATCAGATTGTATGCCATTCAACGGAATCTCTATTGCAATATCTCTCGATCCCATTTGATCTCAAACTCAACATCCATTGCATTCATTCCAATCCATTCCCGTTTACAGTAGAAGAAATTCCATCAACACTTGAAAGGATTACTGACACGCCTTTATAAGTCTGTGTATAAAAAAGTTAGATCAAGATAAATGGTTTTTCACAATATATCTGAGAACATATTTTCTTGTATCCCTTTTTTAAATAATAATAAAAAAGAGTTAATGCTATCCAAAAAAACTTCTTTTCATATTTACAAATAGAATCGCAAGAAAAGGCTTTGAAAAAAGTTTAAAATTTTGTAATTGAATGGGAAATAAAAGTATCGCTTCATTGATTTTAAAAAGTTTTACTTTCACTGAAATTAGGATTAATTTCTCTAAAATTAAATCGTGTGAAAATCAAAAGCTATGTAATTGTGCGAAAACATTTCCAGTTTTCTTACACTTCGATAGAAAAATTTAAAACTTATATCAAAACAAAACTGATATTTTTCATGCAATTAACATAAGATGAATTTGATCTCATTTTGAAAAGTTTTTAAGACTTTGACTCTCATTGACTTTCATATCAAGCAGTTTTTCAGTTAATTATAGAACACAATAGAAATATGAAACTATCTATTATTTTGATCAACATTTTTTTGGAAAAGTTAAAATTTTTGCAAAATTTAACGAAAAGATTGCAATCAATATTTTCTTATAAACATCTATTTTTAACAAGAAAAATAATGTTTTCTTTTTTATCTTATCTGAAAATTAGAGTCCCCGAAGCTGTAAAAATTCAATTAAATAACACTAATTATATGCAATCATTTTTTGCTGTAGTAAAATATCCCTCGAAATAATGGTAATATTGTTTTTCTAAGATATCTTTCATGTCTTATGCCTATAAAGTTCTAAAAAAGCTAATACTATACACTCGTAAACGTCAAATTGAAATCCTAGAAAAGTCTTTTATAATTGAAATTCATACAAAAGTACTGCTATAATGAAAACGTTAAAGTTTAGCAGTGATAAAAAATTTCGTTAAGAAACCAAAAGAAGTTCTGCGAATCCAACATTCAAGCATTTATTCATCGCTTCAATGGTGACAAATAAACTTTAATATCATGAATGTTGAAATAAATTTTATTCAATCACTGATGCATTACTAATACATAAATAATTGACTGAAAATCGCACGAATGCTTTTAGTCTCATGTGATCGCATGCTTTAATTATGTAACTTTTATGGATACTTTAATATGTTAAATGAACAGTTATTCTGATTTAATATGGTTTTTATCAATTGATCAATAATTATTCAATTATTTTCAAATAATTTTACCTAAAACTCAAGATTATCTAAACTTAAGTGAGAAATATTAGTATCCTTTATAGGAGTGATATTTTATGGGCTCATATTTGGCTGTTTTAACGATTCCTTATACACTTGTATTACAGACTATTAAATAGTTTATGAGCTAAAGACTTGATTCAACTCTGGGCTCAAATGTTAGGAAACAAAACATGCGAGAAATACAACAATCAACAAAGTATTGGGAAAATCTCGTGATCCATGAAATGAATTGTTGTCTCTAATGTTTGAACATATATTTGTCTTTAAGGCTAGATTTCAAAGATAGAGTGTCCGAAAATTTTTCGTGAGAGAGTTTTTTTTTACATTATTAAAAGTCCGAGCTATGACTCATTTGCAAAAAGAAAGTCAAACCATATCCCGTTTTAAATCGTTTTGTATTTCAAATCTTGAACTCTTGATTAAAAGCCTAGATTTGCGAGACGTTTAGCATATTGGTTAACCTCTCATAGAATTACATAAAGTGTTATTTCTAGGTCTAGTGCTCAGAATGAGAATCATAAAAAAAACCTCAGACAATTCCTGGACATATACTTATCGGACACTCTATAACTAAAATGTAATCAAAATAATAATAAAGAATATCTTTAATATACTTCTATTGAATCCTATAGAGAAGAGATATTATTATGAGACATAAGGGAAAAGTTAAATCAGCATTTCTTTTCACTAATGAAACTGTCGGAACTCTCATTTTATTCGAACTTTTTTCCCGGAATCATCGTTTCCTATTTAGAGATTAAGTAAAACTCATTTATTAATAGTTCAATATGTTTAATTTTTTTTATAGATTCATGAAAAAAATCAATCTAAAAATGTTTTATAATTAAGGAGAATTTAATATAAGAAATATTTTTCATTAACCAGAAAAATTAACCTTTTTAATTTCAAAAGTACTCCATTTCAATACTCACTTGTATAAGACTTTTAATGGTTATCAATAAGCTAACTCTGTTTATATACCAGTTTATAACATGATCAGAAAGAAAAAATTATGAATTTTTCGTCTTTAATGCTAAAACTTGAAGGCTTTCGCTTCACCTTAATATCAAAAATTGAAGAAAGTGGCAAAAAATTAATATTTAAACTTAATTTTATAGCTCGAGTATTGAATTAATAGGAAGTAAATATAAACTCTAAATTGAAATTAAGTGAGGATATTGGATAAATGAAATAATTGATTAAATTACATGTGCGGGTTCAATATAAGTTAGTCTAGTAAAAGTGTTTATAATAAATTAAATATAGAAAACCTAATCAAAACATAAATATCTAAGCACAAGATTTTACAAAGGGATCGAACTTTTTCATGTCTATCATCTTTTGATCGACTGAAAACTTTTTTCAAAAAGCGTATGAATTTTTCCAAATAATTATTAATTTTTAATTTATTAATTTCTGTATAAATACATTGCATATAAAATTATACTTAAATATAAGCTAAAGTTAAAAATGATATATTCATGACATCAATTCGATACTTAGTTTAAATTGAAATATAATATATCAAATGAACTTTATTTTCACTCGATATCAATGACATCAAATTATTTTGAAAACTTTTATATTAAGAAAAAAATGGCCAAATCCTAGTAAAAACCTGTCATTCATCGAATCGAAAGCTGTAATGTTTAGTATCTATTTTAGTGTAAAAGTATAGCCATCACAGCATGTATTCCACAACATATTTCTCATACATTTTTAGAAAATATTTCCACGATATTACAGATATGATCTGAGTCTAAGATGATGCTAATGTCTTGTGTAGAGCTGATGTCGATTTCATCTTTTTGGCTGAAACTACGATCGAAACATTAAATGCGAGTGCATTAGATCCTAAAGCACTTAAAATCTTCACTCTCTTTGCTTTCCTATCTCTGCCTATATATAAATATCAGATATAACGGAAAAGTATCGTCAGCTTGAAAAAAGTGATACGGATGTTGAGCTTGTCATTTATGGCTGAAGTAGTATTTTTGCCTATTGACTAAATTTAAACCAATGCATTCTGAAATTTTTTTCTCTCTCTTTTTTATTCTGAAAGGGATTAGTGTAGAAAATTTCGAGCTTTAAATGCATTACAAACCAGGGATTCATTGCAAAGGTTGTGTTGAGAGTGCAAAAGAATTTGATCAAAGCTTACATTAAAATGAATTTTTTCTTATGAATGAATCTTTCACTTTATATTTGCACTTCAAAGCTTTTTCTTACAAAGAGTATTGTTATCACAAAAACTGCATCAAAAGCATTTTCATAAGACGTAAACTATAGGACAATAAATTCAAAGCATAACAATCGAAACTGAATCATAATTTTTTCCAATTAAGAGTTTAATGATTTGATGCTAATTATCACAAATTTCTTCAATTAATGCAAATATTTTTAAAGTGCAGTCAATGTGTTTCCTGTAAATAATTATTATTTACGAACTCAAGATCTGATCAGTAAAGCATCAGATACTCCAAAATCAATCAATTCGAATATTCATCGAGTTTATGGTAAAAAAATTTATGGACTTCTAAACAAGTTTCTCATAAATTATATTTTCTCGTGACTTCTTGTGATTGTGTTATTACAAGACATTTCACCTCCAATGTTAAACGTAGCGTATATTATATCACAACTACTCGTATATAAGTTAAGAAACTTCTTGAAGTTGACGTTATGTTGAAGTCAAAAATATAAGAAATAAAAAACGAAAACTTCATTTCAAAACTTTTTATTTTGGATACACTCTCAAAATTTATTGCCATTCGCCTAAAGCATACACCAAATGTATTAGTGATTCTCTGATCCGTTTAAGTCTATCCTAAAATAAGAAGAAAATACTATTTCTTATATCAAATATTTTACTCCAAGTGTTTACTTTTCTACACTTCTCTCTCTCTCTCTCTCTCTCTCTCTCTCTCTCTCTCTCTCTCTCTCTCTCTCTCTCGCTCTCTCTCTCTCTCTCTCTCTCTCTCTCTCTCTCTCTCCACTCATTTTTTCATTCACAACAATTTCATTTCCCTCTTCTCTCACTTTTTTCAGATCAAAAGTAATGATAAGTTTGTCTTTAAGATAATTCTTCTTATTGTTCAACTTCTTTAATATTATACAGCTATAAAAGCTTGTATTATAGGTCTATATATCACGAATCCTTTACGGAGAAACTCCATTAGGATTTTTTTCTTATTTATTTTTCTACTTTTCTGATTTATAACTGCTATTATTTTCTGCAATCCTAAGCGATACGAATGGCATAAAATTTTCAGTCTATTTCCTACTTTCTCAGTCGATCCTCTATTTCTATTAACTTTTTTGTGAACTGTATTATACGTTAAACAAATTACTGAAGACTTAATTTTGTGTTAAGGATTAAAACTAATTGAAAAATCTATACCAAACACAATTTGAAATAACGAATGCCCGAAAAAATTAATAATTTCTTAACCAAAACTTCATGCAATCGAGACTTAACTCATGTACAGAATATTAGAATATTCTTGAATCTAGAATTCAACTAAATTTAAATTTTAGTTTAAATTCAATTCAAAACTATTTCTTAACAAAATTATATGCATTCGAGACTCAACTCATGCATAGAATATTCTTGAATCCAGAATTCAACTAAATTTAAATTTTTAGTTTAAATTGAATTCAAACCTATTTGAGAGAACCCTATATTTGGTTAATCGCATAAAAATTGTTCCCAATTCTAATTTGCTTCTGATTTAACGCCTCAAGAAATTTTGAAAACTAATTTGCATTTTTAGGAATTCTTTTCTAAAGCTTTCCATAGTTTTTGAACTCAAAGGAACGTAAGAGTCGAATACTTTATGTTAATTTCATCTCAAATTCCAATAATAGCGCACTCAAACACTCTCACGAGGCATAAAATATTTGTTATCTGATATCAATCATACATTAAACTCGAATTATTAACACAAATGCTTCGTTTTTTAAAGTTTTACTATAGATCTTAAGCCTTAAGCTTTGTTCGTCTTTTTCAATACGAAAACTCTCATTAGTTTCTGTTTGTTGAATAAATTTCTACCATTTCATACAATTCAATATAAGAATAGTTATATAACTATTAAGGAATAATAAACATAAACTTTATATGACTTTTGCTCACTAAATAATTATCTTTGAATTATTATTTATTAATGTCTAATAAAATAATAAACTCTGTCATAATTATTACTTCCTATTGTGGAAACATTTATCTTCTTTAAGCAAAATTTATCTGAATTTTCATTAATTTCCTGATTATTCATTAAGATAGAGTTCTATTAACAGTCAATTTAAATGCAAATTCAATCAAAATGAAACTTAAGTTTTTTCTCATCCAAAATAAGTTAGTTTCAGTACAAAATCTTTTGAAAAAAATAAATTTTACTGACTTTAGGCATATATTGATTTTTATAAGGCTTATACTCTCAAACACATAGACTTACAGAATCTCTGCGTCCTTTCCTATCTAGCCTTCAATTTTTTCGAACCATAAACAATGAGTTTATGTTTCTTTATCATAGTTGGACTGTATTTATATACTATAAAGCAATGATATGAGGCGTGAATTAAATTAGAAGAGTGTCTATTGAACCAAAAAATTGTAGTTCACTGAATACTCGTTCCCTCAAAATGTAGCTCAAGTTAAAGATTCTGATAAAAGATGAAGATTACATGATAGGAAATTCGTGACTTGAATGCAGTTAATTGTATTATTATTATAATACTACTTTAGCATTACCTTCAACTTACACTATAAGGTAATTATATGGGTGTTCCTATAGTGATTCACTCAATTAATCGACTCAAGTTTGAGGAATAGTAATTAGCTTTGAATAACAGGTATATTACAGTTAGAAAAAGTTTATATAGTTTATAGAGTAGCTCAAAATTGTCATTTGTATGACTTTTTAATGTGATTTATTTTCTCAAAATAATTATTTCAATGCTTGGGCATAAAAAATTGCGCTATAAATGTGCGAAACTCGGGATTAATTATGATATATGTCAGGAATCATTTATCACAAAATTTTAAACTTCTTGTCACTGAATATTTTTTATGAGTTACTTAAGAGAAGAATTGAAATATTTATCATAAAAATATAGTATTCATAAAGCAATAGATGAATGAAAATATAAATAGAGTTAAAGATAAGATAGCTTTGAAAACGAAGTTATTAAAGACAAAAACAGAAGTAATAAATAAGAAAAAAAAATGTATTTCAATTTAAAATTGAAATAGAATTTTATTCAAAATATACAGAGATTATAAATTAGAAGAAGAAAATAATAAAGTTTTCGAAAATTGAAACTCAAAACATTTTCATATTATCATAAATTACTGATAAGAAAAGAAAAACTTTAGACATAAACAAAAATGATGATAAAATATATTCATATTTTCAGGAATCATAGAATCGGGAACAGAATAACAAAGTTAAGAATAATGCCAATGGGATCATATCAAGCGTGTCGTCAATTGGATGGCGATGACAGCCATACAATTGAAAACGAGCAGATAGGACAACAAAATTTAATATCACCATCATCAACAATACCAGAACAATTAGAATGTCACATACCATCACTGCCATCACTACCTTCTCCAGCTATATATCAAAGATGTGCCACAAGATCACGAATAGCGGCGGCAGTGATTTGTGTAGTTTTGCTAACATTTGTTATTTTTACGATAACTGCTGCGAAAGCTAAAAATAATCTTAAGTATAAGAACTATGGACTTAACTCTGCTGAACAATGGATGGCCGAACAACAGGCTCTTGGATTAAGTCAAGAATCAGTTGTTGTCGACACTATTTGCGGCAAATTAATAGGAGATGAAGAACACGAAGCCTTTGTCTTTAAAGTATATTTTTTTAGCCAACTTGAAGAGAAAATAAATCTTAATCTTTAATACTTAAGTCTAATAACAATAAATTTTTTACAAGTTATTTAACAACTATATTAGTGTAGACTTTCTGATAATTCCGTATTATTTATGACTATCTTAATGTTATCTTAATTTTCAAGAAACTCAAACATCTTTTTCATTACTGGATTGCGTGCTTTGCTTTACTTTTGTCTTTAATATTTATCTCTTGAAAGACTTGTTTCTTTTCGAAACTAAAAATAACTTAAATGATAGATTTGAGAAACTAAGAAAACATTAAGCTTTGATTTACAATCTTATTCTTCAGAACCTAATGTAATTCAAACTTAATAATCAAATGCAATGTTTAAACTGTAAGTTTATATGAAACAAGAATTCTTATTAACTTTTATTCAATAGAATCGAGTCAACAAAATGTTAGATTCAGTACAAAAGGGATTTTCAAATGGATTTAAATCTGACTGGAATTAAACTTATTTTTGATTTAAAAGTCTTTCTAAAGAATAAATCTTAGAATTCTATTCTCAATAAAACTCTTGAAACTCGTTTTAATAAGTTTTACAGGATTTCAGACTATAATAAGTGGATCGAAATTGAATTTAAGTCTAAGAACATTCTAAGTCTAATACTTCGATGGCATATAAATTCGGAATTTATATCGAAATATTAGGTTATTATTAGATAAATGCCTATTGATGTGTGAAATCGAAATATAATTGATAAAAGTTTGTGATAGCAGTGATTCAATTAGTTTTATCAGTTGTTAATCGCTTTCATTCATCAATCATTCGCTATAAGATTGATATTTCAATTATATTTTACTATCAGATCATTTGGAAAATTATGTCATTAATGCTTAGATTCATGAATCCGTTTAGTAATTAAGGGCAAAAGTTTATAAACTACTTATCACATGAAATATATATTCAATATTAGTCTAAACTTTTGAGATTAAAAATCATTCATTTTTTCAATAATTTCATAAACAGCTTATATTCTATATATTATTGAACAAAATCCAGAAAACTATTCACATAAATAAATAGATCAGATAATAATTCTATCACATAATGCTCTCATAGAGTTATAGTTGTGTTCAGTATCTTAAGAGGCTTTACATTATTAATGCTTTAAAACGCAGAATTTTGAATAAAATTATGACATTAATTATTCATAAGTCGAAAGTTATCCTTATCTATCATTTTTGATCGAATAAAAATTTCATTTTCACTTCCTGTAAGAATTATTTTTTTCTATTTCAAATAAAATGTTAGTTTATTTTCAAAGCTTTTTGAAAATTTGGAAAAAAATCCGATAGAGTTATCGCTTTTGCGATCAATCAATTCATATAAAATTTTACATCAAATAAATATTAAATTTGATTTTAAAAAAATGATTTTTAGGGTATACCATATGCTTCTCCTCCAACTGGCTCAAGAAGATGGTCACCACCGATACCATTAAATAATGATTCATCAAATTGTAATCCAAACGGACAAAGACATGCCACTAAATTTGGTTCGCCTTGTTATCAAATCAATCCATACACTAAACAAATTGAAGGCAGAGAAGACTGTCTATACCTTAATGTATGGACACCTAATATTGATCAAGAGGTAAAATCACAATTTTTACACTATGATAGAAAACGAAATCTTTGTTTTTCAAATTTGACATAAAAAGCTTGGAAAAGTTCATCTTCAGTAAACATTTGGGAAATTTTTTTATCCGTATTTTGTGCAATAAACTGGGTAAAAGAGAGTTTAATAGTTCGAACTTTTAATTAGCAAAATAAGATATCTTCTCAATTAAAACCACAAAATTATTTGTCTCATGAATATTCATGTATTAATATAGTTAATAAGGTTTTTAAACTTCTGTAATTTTTAAGTGAGAAAATATCTTATTTTGTTAATTAAAAGTTCGAAATATTAAACTTTCTTTTTCTCAAATTATTACTCAAAATACAGATAAAGCATTTATGAAAAACTTTTAAAAATGTTAATTGAAGATAAACTTTTTTTTTCGTACCAAATAATCATTCAGACTATGAATAATTGATGAGTTTGTAATTAAGGCAAATCTTCCTGTTATGGTTTGGATTCATGGAGGGTTCTTACAGTTCGGATCTGGACATCAGCCAGGATTAAGGCCAAGCGGAAAATTAGCCAAAACTACTGATACTGTTTACGTCAGTCTTAATTACAGGCTTTACGCTTTCGGTTTCTTGGCTTTGGACTTATTAATAAATAGCGGCACTAATGAGACATCAAATAACGTCAATATTAATGATAATAACTCAACAAACTTCGGTGTAATGGATGTAATACTAGCTCTTCAATGGATACAAAATAACATAAACGCATTCGGAGGCAATCCTAAAAAAGTAACCCTATTTGGAGCTGATTCTGGGGCTGCTATTATTTTGGCGATTATTTCTAATCCAGATTTGAGGCCACTGTTCAGCTCTTCGTGGCTCATAAATCCTGCTCTTTATTTGAATCATTCGTTTTCAGAAGTATCAAAACATAATAGAAAAAATTTTCTAAAGCATTCTGGATGTGATAGTTTAGAATGTTTAAAATCGCTCACTAGTAATAAAGTGATCGAATATTTTCTGGGCAAAAACGATCCATCATTTCGTATTAATGATCAAAATGATTTGCCTATTCTTGGAATAATGAGTGAACAGCTAATTACTATTGATGGTAAATTTTTTGCCTACTTAATTAAGATGAATAGTTCGCTAATTTATATAAAGTTTGGTCTTTAAAGTTTCAATATTTACTCTTAATCAAGAATTTTAATGAGCTGTGTGTTTTGGGATTAGTTGAACATATATTTAGGATTTTTACACCTTTTAATGAATTAGACGCTAAGATTTACAAAGTTTTAGCGATGTTAAAATAGGACTTAATCTAATTATCACATTCTGATCAATTTTCAATTCATTTAATTAAACTTTTTTTTAAAGTGTGATTTAAAGCTTTTTGTGTAGTATTTGCATGAATTCTAACTCAAAAATGGTTTATTTATGATCGAAATTATTGGATATCATTTTAATGAATAATAATTAATTATAATATTTGTGCATTTTCATCTCTGTCTAACATTATTTAACATTTGAGATAATTCGTACATAAATATTAAGAAAGCAGAGCAGACATGTGATGGCGCAGACATAATACGAATTAAGACAAGTCATCAGCTCATTAGTGAGCATACATTAAACTTTAAGAAGTATTGCTGATGAGCTTGATTAGCAACAACTGGATTTAATTAATTATTTAATAAGAGACTTATTATAAGTTATAGTTTCCATAAGCAATAAATTATTTCTTCTTTTTATTGGAGTGTCAAAGATGTTAGACTTAAAGTTAATTCAAGTTCTAAGTGTTTGCTTAACTTTATTGCTTAACTAACTTTATGATAAAAGCTGGAAAATCCTAAAATTGGATCAAATTAAAAGAGGATTTCAAACAACAAAACAGTTAATTTTTTTTTAATTTTTTCAATTCCTCATTTAAATACTCTTTTGAAGACTGAGAAATTCTATTCTAAAAAGAATAAACTGAAATTTAAACAAGATTTTCATAATCTGAGATCACATAATATTTTTCACTATTATTTCAGTAAAACTTTATACTAATCACAACTTATAATCTAACTAAAAGTTGTTAACTTCTGAAACCCCACATATTTTTACGTTATTATTTACCGAAAACTGAATAGTAGTTTGATATCAAAGTATCAGATTATATACAAGTCTCAGAGCTTGATCCATACCCTTAATAACATTCAATTTCAAACAATAGCATAGGTAAAAATAATTTCTCAAACAAAATACTAATTATTTCAGATAAATATGTACGCGATTCCTATCCATTCGACTCAATACCGACCGATATTCCAATACTGATCGGTTCTTCATCACAAGCCATTGACTTCTGGCCGGGACCTCGAGATCTGAGTACATGGCAATGGAGGGATTATAGTAAATATGTAACAACTAGTTTGGATTCATTTGGAGCTCATATTTCGAGGAAAGCATTACAATTGTACGCACCCATTGATGACGGAAATGAGACAACACCTGCTATTCAGTACATAAATATGGTCAGCGATTTGAGACAAGTTTGTCCTATTGATTATATCTCACAAAACTTGGCACTAAAATCAAATAATTCATCGATATTTCGATACATTTTTAACGCTAGACTTTCACAGCCTGTGAGTTATCAATGAATATGAAGTAAAATCAAGTTTTTAACTATGATTTTTTTCTATTCTTTCGTAAAGGTTCGGGTTTATGACTATCCTTCCAATCATTCATTCCATTTAATCGACATAATGTCTTATTTCGATCAAATCGAAACTTTTATTAAACATCCGACTGATGAAGACTTTTCAATACGCGATACAATTCAACAAATAGTCCACTCATTTGTAAATAACTATAATATAAGTAATAATTATAACAATAGTAGTAATAACATAACAAACTCATCGCTATCATTATCATTGGGTCAATCATTTCCACAACAGATCATTGAAATCAATTCACAATCAAATAAAACATCAATTATAACAAATAATTACATTCAAAGTGATCGCTGCTCTTTCTGGCAAATAAATCAACTTTTCAACTATGTTTGGACCGTTTGAATTGATTTTTCATAATTTTAACTTTAATGAGCGTAAAAACATATATTTCTCAATTCAAATCCACTAATCATTGAAATCATTATTAATGTAATAATTGTTTTCCTCGTTTTGCTAATGAAAAAATATGATATGAATATTGATTTAATATTAATATTCAAGTTGTAATACTGATGATGTGTGAGTACCAGAAAATATTTTAAGTTATTGTAAATAAATTTGAAATCATTGTAAATAAATAAACTTCTATTAATAGCTGAATATTTTAATCATGCTATAAATTGGTTTGAAATGATGAGAAATACTCATTAATTATGATGCGATAGAGTGTGATCATGAAGATTAAAAATACAACTTTCGGAACTTGATATTTTTCGATTTAATAGATGTTTTATCAACAGGGAAAGGCCCTAACTTTTGCGTTTTGGCCGACTTAATACGCTTTAAAATATAGATAAAAAGACGTTAAGGCTAAAAAATACTATTTATTTTTGACAAATTCAAAGATAATTCTAGAGAATATTGAGATTACAATATGAGAATACAATTAGTGATAAACTATCTTCAGTATAACAAAAGCGATTATAACGAAGCAGTGAAATGAATCTCGAGTTACACTGTTATAAAGTTTGTCACTATTGTGAAAATTAAAAATATTTATTAAATTTTATTCGAAAAGTCTTTAAACCTGAGAAAAGTAAGGCTTTTTGAAGTGGGTTTATATCAACTCAATTTAATGTGATTTAAGTTTGAATAAATATCAACTCATATTTAAGGCCGAATCATAAATTTTTCAAATGTCAAATGAAGAAAAGGCTAAATCCTTTTTATCCTTCCATTATTTATAAGTTTAATCACTTATGGATTTCGAAACTATAACTAAAATTGAATGAATGATACTTATAATTAAGTTTTCCAAAGTGTGTCAATTTCTCATCAACTCGTGTAGAGCTATGAATTTGATAGTTTTTTCTATTGGAAAAATTAAATTAAACACTAGTGATATTCTATGAAAACTGAAAATATTAAGTTTGCATAAAGTTCAAGAACATGGCTCGATATCAGTCATTGCTGTTATCAAATCCCTAACAAATCCGTTTTCTGATTGAAGTTACAAATGACTTAAGATTATTGATTACATTGTGATTAATTGTTAGTGAACATCGTTTTGGCGAAAAAACTAAAAAACCTGATCTAACTTTATGTTATTCTTGTAAGAACTACACAATAAAGGAATAACTGTAAACTAATATTGAGATCAAAGAAATAATTTTCAATGTAGAAGTTTTCTTATCACAGAATTAGTGTTGTACACTTGCACACACATTCACCCTGCTCAAAAATCTAAGCTTCAAGCTCGAAATTAGCATGAGATGAGCTACGCTTGTCTTTGATACCATTGAGCTTATGGTCAAAATTATCAAACAGTAAGTATTTTAATTCATTTTAGCATTTATTCAAAATAGTTTAGTAATTATTATAAAGGACACAAGATTCATAGTTTAATGCTTCCTATGGAAAAATACTAATTGTGAAGTTTATATTAAACTTCAATTGAACTGAGTTTGAAGCTCAACCTCTGAGCTTATGGCTCGAGCATGAGCTGCGCTTCTGATTTTATGTATCACAATTACAAATAAATTCACTATTTTAGCCTTACATTAGAGTTTTGTTAGAATAAGTTTTTTTTAATTAGTAAATATAAGGATTAGTTGGAATTGAATAATAATTAGAATTGAAGTCAATTCTGAAAATATTTTTTGGGAATGTTTTTGCTGGAAATAGGATTCCGTTGAGAGTATTTCCGACAAAACAACTCGAAGAAACGGCTGAATAACTTGTTTATCAATTATTTTTTATGAATGCTATGAATTGATAACCCATATCAATATATTCCGCAATGTTTTAGATTGTATTGACTTTTATTGAAGTTCAGTTTATCAATAATATTATACATATAGTCTTATCACTAGTATATGAATATTATCTCATTTTTCAGTCAACTTATTCATTGAATAGGATTTAAAGTATTTAAAGATAGAATTCATTTGATTTTATGACATTATATCAAAGGCTATCAAAGGCTATCAAATACTAATTGTGTTGATATACACGTGTCGAAGGATTATTTCATTTTTCAGCTTAAAGTTCTCTCAAAACTCTTTTAGAATTTTTTTTTAAAACTTGATAACTTGAATTTTCAAAGCAAATAATTTGAGAAATAATAGTTTCGAAACCCTGACTATCTGTGCAAAAAATTCAAATTGTTTGCCAAAAAGTTTAGTTAATTGAAAGTTCAATTAAAAACCATTGATTTTAAGTACTTTCAATTTTTATCGGAAATCCTCATTTATCTTATTTATAATAAATTGTATTATACATTGATAAAGACATTTCAGAACGTTTCTAACCTTCGTTTCTTAGTAATGACGATAATTTGTTAGTCTTTTTAACAGAATGATGGATAGCATGAAAAAAATATTTACTACATGTTAGGATACATGCAATTTCTTGTACACAATCATAATAAACAAGATAAAAATTGGGAAAAGTACGGAAATAAATTAATCTACAAATATTTCAAAAACAAATATTTTAATTTTTTAGGCCTTATTAAATTGAAAATTAACTAGAAGGTTACCGATCATTATGAGAACTAAGTTTGGAATAATTATATTTTTAGTTTATTTAAGCTTTTGTTTTCCTGCGATGCCTTTTTTTTGACTAACTTTGTTGTAAAATATGTAAATGGTATTATTTCAAAATTATTCTATCAAACAATTTATGATCTTTTGATATGATGAATGGAAATTTCTATCTATTATCAGAACCATGACTGATAAGCCTGTTTTTTATTTGCAGCTCAAAACTTTCAAAAACTAAGAACTGTGAAAAAATTAAAGCATTTTTATGTTCTGTGGAATCCTAATTTTCTTGTTTTGATATGTTTTTCCAGAATTCATATTTTTAAATTAAATTTCCAATAACATGGACTCACTTTTCACTAATTCTCAATATAATTAGTGAACACAAACAGCTTTAATCGTTTGGTCTAATCGATGAATCAAAATTCACATAATCACGTACAAGGGTATTAAAAAATGATCTACACTTACCCCAAAGCAGAAATTCAAATAGTTAGATAAAACCCGATTTCATATTCAGATTCTACGCCTGAAAGCATTAAAAAATTATTAAATTGTAAAAATTTGTGTCTCAATTTTTGAGGAACCATTTCTGGCCCGGAAATCCCCTGATCTTAACCATGTTTAACACATCGGATCAACTAATAAAGATTTAACTGAAGTAATAGTGATGGCTGAAGATCTTGTGAATTCTTATGACATTTTGCTTAATTATCTGTTTTAGGGTTAATTTTTCTACAAAATAATACACAATTGTCTGAAAACTTATAACTTAGAACTTAGTTATCCAAAACATCTAAATGCTATTATTAGTTAAGAGTTTTCTGATATATTTTTAGGTGTAAAATCGGTTTTTATCTATTTTATTTTCTGCTCTGATTTACGTGTAAATCATTTTTAATACCCTTGTATGTGATTATGTGAAGTGAAACTATATTATATGATAAAATTAATCTTCAAAAAATATAAATTCGATAACTGACTTAATTTTACTTAACTAATGAAAACACAAACGCGATTTTAAATGATCAATATTTTGAGGTAAAAAATAATTTCAAATAAATTTTATTGTCACAAAACAGAAAAAAATTTAGTTGGATTTTAGAGATGTCTGATTGAGCTGTGTTTTAAAATAAGATATTGACTTTCAAATAGCTATAAATCATAGAAAAACTAAAGTTTCTGCATATAATCTGATTTATCACGAATTTGTTGACAACTTATTTTATAGTGTCATTCGATGACCTGTTCTGGTTTCCGATGAAGAAAATGTTAAGATAAGTTATGACTGACTCGCCCACAAACACAGTCCAAATGTGGGGGTTTTCCTGCACTATCTATATTATAGATATAAGTAACAGGATTTTGTTAACTCTTCAAAATAAATTTTGAAAAACAAATTTGAAAAATAAGCTGAAAACTTAATTTCTTTCTAACTCTCATATCAGTTTATTGTTTTTTCATTAGAAATATAATTTCTCAGTATTTTCAAATAATCTCCTATTGAAAAGACGCTTAGCCAACCATTTTTATCACAGACTCAAAACTGCTTAATTGGCTAAAAAATTATTATTTCAAATTCAAAAAAATTTATGACTGAATATGAGTTGAATCAAACTTTTTTTTCATATATCGAAGGACAGGAAACAAAAAATTGTTATGTCTCAATTATCTGGTCTAAACTTAGTATAATTATTTCACACTATAAGTTATGATAAAAACTTTAATTTTCATTGAATTTTTGAACAAATCCAAACCATTTTCATCGATCAGTATTGAAAATAAATCAAAGTTAAGATGAGAACCACTAGTAATTTAAAATCTTATTAACATTTAATATTTATTAAATCAGATCAAAAACTCCTGATCTGTTCTGATTTAAAAATTCTTTACCATAAAGTTTATATGAGAAAAAAATCACTTAAAAAAGATAAAAAAGACTTTATTGCTTTGCCTGCATTTGAGCAAAAAATGTAAAAACCAGACCAAAATAGTTCAAACTTTAGTGAACTATTGATTTTAAATAGAAGATCGTATTCTTAATTGCAAACCAGACACGTTTAAACCCTATCAAAGTATAAACAAAATATTTTAAAACCAAAATAAATATCAATAAACAATATTCATAAATGAGTGAATATTTTTTGAATGAGATAAAAGATTTTTATGGGTGAACTTTTTCAAAAAATCTTTTCACATACTAGTATTGCAGTAATTAATAATAAATTATTTCAACTTGAATTCATTATGTTATTTATTAAAAGAGGAATTACTGTTTAATGAGGCTCTACTTAAAGCCAATTTGTATCAAATGGAGCATTAGTTGCGTGTATAAAGATTTGCGTGCGTTGAAGACCATTGAAATTAGTATTAATGCTAATAATCGAGAGATTACTCAAATCGTTTTTACATAATCATAGATTTTTATTATGATCTGTTCCGAAAGGAGCGGTCGACTCTTTGAGCAATCTGTGGTCACAGATTATACACATGACAAAAATAAGAAATTATTAACTCAAATTGGGGTCAAACTCATCGACTTATGATATCGAAAATAATCTTATTCATTAAATGATCTATGAATTAAAGTTAATTACAATGCTTCACAAAATAATAATTACTTAATTAAATCAATTAATTTAATTCAAAACTATTAATTGAAGACAAAGTATACTTTACACCAATTATACCTTAGACTAAACGAGTTTGTGTGTAAAAATCTTTCATAGTTTTCTAAATTAGCATAAATTTTTATTGTTAGGACCGGTTGTCGTAATTGCCACTCATTTTATTTTTATTAAAACTTGAATATGTTTTGACATTTTTAAGCCATAATAGCTATTAAGTTAATTTGAAGTCACTTTAATTTTTTCTTTTTGTTTGATGAGCTAAGTTAAACAAATTATAAATTATTATTAGGCCTTATGAGCATGTTATTTAGCAATTATTAAATTTGCAAATCTATATGAAACTCATTAACTTTGTAGGTATTAATAGTTTTAATAACTTTCAAAAATTTCATTGGGTTTTTTGTAGTTGAGAGAACACATTTAAAAATTAAAATTTAGATTTCTTACATTTATTGACAACTTATTTGAGACCACAAAGAGTGGTATTAGT
>JAQFXV010000061.1:0-43811 GCA_034694065.1 Camisia spinifer
TGGAGATATTTTTGCACATTTTTCTAAACACTTTTCTAAATTACAAATCATCGATTGTTCTTTAGGATATAAATACTGTATATCTATAGTATATCTAAAAGAATGCCTGACATGATAAAAAGGCTACAGTTGATTATTATTCTGTATGCTTGAGTTCAAATCGAAATCATTTCTAATAAAATTTTTAGAATATTTTAAATGCTTTTCATGCAAATACTTTATCAGATTCTTAGTTTAAATTAAATTCCAAATTCTTTTTCACTTAAGTTTAGTATAACACGAAACTAGTCTGTAAGTATTTTTTGAGCAGTTTTTAAGTTGAAATTACTTTTGTTTTAAATTTTTCATCTTATTCTATATTAGTTATAGTCAGTATAATGTTTAGTTATGTGAATAATTAACATAAAATTTTAAATAAATTTTAATTTTTCAGATAAAAAGGATTTTTTAGAAATTAATGAATTCATGAAAGTTTTATAAAAAAAAGCTAATTCGAAGTCATTTAATTGTAAAACAGGATGGTTAACAATTTAATGGTTAACAAATGAATTTTTGTCAACAAAACTTATTTAAGTAACAATTGTCAGAAAAGGTATTCATATTGAAATCACTGTTTGGTATTAGTATTTAAAACGACTGAACAAATACATCAATGATATCATAATGATAGCTAATTATCATTAGCTTAAAAGAATATTATTTCATGAAAAGTATTATCTTAAGAAATGTGTCAATAATTTTTTTTTACTTACTCTCTAAAATGCAAACAAAAAAAGCAAAGGAAATGTAATAGGCATTAAAAGAAAACTTACTATGATATAAAAATAGAGTTATAAAGTTTAGGATCAATTGAAATTTTGACATTATGTTTACGTAAATATAAAAGACATAGAGTTCTATTTTTTGTTTCAATGTAATGTCACACTCTTGGGAAAACACAATGAAGTACTGATACGAGTGCTCTAAACCTTATTATTGCAAACTCAATAACATTTTACTTTAATGACGATCATAACTTTGACTCAAACGCCTAATCCTAAAGAAACTTATTTCAAAAGAAGACAAAATATTCAAACACACGAATTCAATGGAGAATTTAAAATAGAAGAATAAATAATATAAAATAGAAAGACAAACATTGAGATACTGTATAGAAAAGTAATTCAGACAAATTATATGCTCTATTAAATAATATCAACCAAATAATAGGCTTGATTTTTTCGATGCTTTATCTGTGTATTCTTTATTACCAAATAAGTAACTGATGGCTGTATTTCCGATTTGAAAATCGATTTTTTCTTCAGTTTTTATAAGTTTTAATACCTTTGAGTAAATGAAATTATGGAATGCTTTTTGAAACTTTGTTGTATTTGGGGAAAAGTCATTTCAATTAAATTTGAAATAAAATTGAAAGCTATATAAAAGATCATTTTTTTATAAATCAATACAACTTTTATTGAGTTCATATTTTCAGTAGGGTTTCAAAGTTTTATTCCTATTCTCAAAGTTGATATACTTTTTTGGTTTTTATTGGTTTTTTGCTGAAGTTAGAAGATATTCATACATACAATTAGTTTTATCAATATTTTCATTTATTTTTTATCACATAATTTTGTGATTTGTTTACAAGGAATTCATAACATTTTTAAGAGCTAATCAATTGGAAACCTGACTTAAATTCCTAAAGTGATATATATTAAAGAAGTACAGTAGAGAATAGGATTGTAGGTTTTCAACTTATTTTCAAAAACTGATGACAACATACTCTCAAATTATGAAATGAAGCTTTCAAATAAGAACTAGTCATTTTTCTTCAAGTTTTGGGCAAATCAAAAGTGAATTGAAATTTTATCAATGATTTTGAAGATAATACTGGAAATATAATTAATTTTCAATCAAAAATATACAAACTATCCTGAATATTGAATAGTTCTATGGATCAAATCAAGATAAGAGAATATCCTGTTCTAATACTGATAATAAGAAGCATCTTATCTGTAGTCAAATTACTAGATATTGGAAAACTGCTTTCGATACACTCACGGGTTGCTTAATTCAAGGATAAACTGTATATTGTAATTGGTCACCAATAGTATTACAAAAAATCATTACGGATAAGTTGAGACATGCAGTGCTAATTTCCATAATACTGTTTTTCATTCAAATAATTAATTTACTGGAGTTATGAGTGTGAAAGTTAGAGAATGATTTTGGTGAACTTTCAGGTAAACTACAAAAATTGATGGGTGGGGTTCAAAATATTCTGAACTCAACAGTTATATCCGGAAATTTCAGAAATGAATTCAAAAGGGATGTATGATATTTACCCAATATGATAGGTTTACACCTTGCCAATTTTCGAAACATTGGTACCAACAAAATTGTATAATTTTTATATGTATTTGTACTCTATTTGTATAATTAATTTTTTCAAAGAAATCTAAATATTTAATTGAGTTTAATTTTAATTTAATTTAACATTTTTATGATATAAAATGGATACTAAAAGAGCAATTATAGTAAAAATTAATCGTTAAAATGTTATATAGCTGTTTATTAGTAAAATATAAAACTCAATTTCTGGGTTTTCAAGCAATTTTTTCTTTCAAAAATGAGGCAAATTAAATTCTTACTTAAAGACCATAAATAATAAGTTTGATCAAAAAAGTAATTCTGCATTATTGGCAGCAGTACTTGCTTTTTAAAAGTTTTAAATTAGAGAGAAAAACAAGAAGGGATTCATTTTGTTGTTGTCATCGCTTTCAATTCAGAACAGAAGTCAAAAAGAGATGTTTCGATGACAACAACAATAATGAACATTTTTATTGAAAAGCCAATATTACATATAGCTTAAGTTTGGAGCTTAAGCCAAAAATATTAAATGAGAAAAATGAATCAAATCATATAAAATAAATCATATTAAAAAATACTTAATACTCATGAAAAGATTTTATTCAAAGAACTCATGCATTAGTGAAGCTTTTGCTTTATGTAATGAGACAAAGAAGCGATTGCAATAATACTTTAACTAAATTTTAAGCTTAAAAACATGTCTTTTCATTGATTTGAAAAAATAAAGATGTTTTTTTAAAAGTGCAGATTTGAGTTTTCTATTGAATCTCATTTCAAAATGTCTTCTGAATCAAAGTTAAAACTTAAGGATTATCCAAATAATTTACTATAAATATTGTCTTATCAATGGTTCATTTATTAACAGTTTCTTTAATTAATTACGAGTTTTCATATTTTATAGTATTTGTTAAGATTAAGTGATTGAATGAGTGATTGATAAAAAAGCATTGTATAAATTGATATCAAAATTTTGTTAACAAACTCTTTAGTTTAGTTCAAGGATTTATATTTAAAAGTAATTATTTCAAGATTTCTTTATTTATAATTTAAAACATTTTGAAATAAAACAAAATAGAAAAACTAAAATCTGAGCTTTTTAAGAATAATAATCATTCAACTAAAGCTAACTTCAAAATAATTTAGCTGAGATTTACTAGCAATTCATCTTTCATTTTATAATAAAATTAAGAATATTTTTGAAAAACTTTGCAAAATATATTGTATGTTTAAAGTGAAATAAACCTCTTTTAATTGCTTGTTTGCACATTTAATCGATAATTTAGGTTCAAAGCAATTAAGTTCAGTTAATTTAAATTAAATCGATTCAGTTTTTGTTCATTTAACAGTCGAATGAATGGAATACTCTATAATTGGCTCAAATGATCGAAATTTTTATACATTCGTTATTTTTCGAAATCTTTTTAGAGGATTATATATTCTTTGAAGCGAAAACTATCTCTTTAGAATAGAATAAGTGATTCAAAATTCAAATCTAAACTAAAGATAAACTTTTGATCAAAAAAATCTATGTCGAGATATTATGGGATGAATTTTGTTCCATTCTTTGAATGTTCATGACTTCACTTCACTGTTGTTTTGAATATGTGTGCGATTTATACGATGACAATTTGTATTAAGATTGATGATCACATATTGCTGTGAATCGGCTCAAGAAATAAATGAATGAGAGGGGAGGGAAAGGGAGACATGAATTTGATAGTTATAAAACATTAATAGCTTTGAGTCGCCATAATGGTAATTACAATCAATTTTTTCTCAATTCATACTATTATAGATTTGTATCAATCGTTAATCCAATAATTATAATTACAATCACATCAATCACTTCATAGTATTATTCAATTCTATTGAATAAATCATTTCTTTCTCTAAAATTTGCATTTTGAAATTTTTCTCAAAAATAAATTACCATATTTTTAAGAATTAGCATTTTTTCTAATGTGATTCCATTTATAAAATACTTATCATGAAAAGTACTCGAGTGAATGTGATGGCAATCGTTTCCAATTTTATTGATGAAGTAATTCATGAATAAAAATAAGCAAACATTTAATGGAAAAGACAGATATTCATTAATAAAGAATTTTCAAAACAAACTTTTGAAATAAAACTTAAATAAAAACTTGGAATTACGGAAAAAGTCGAACTTAAACAACTTGATCCCAAAACTCAACTTTGATAAAGAAAAAATGAATTCAAATTTGAGTAATAAACACATAAGTCATAGAAGATATTTAAACTTCAGACTTCTTGACTTATCAAATGAATTATGAGTTATGCCAAATAATCCAAAATAGGATATAATGAAATTTACTGTAGATTTAGTCATTATTCACAAAAAATTTGAAAACTTAATCGCATTCAGCTATTATAATATTCAAATTGAGCGTTTTTCAAATTCACATTCAATTTTTATTTTCACAATGTTTTTATGCATAAATTATTCTAATTATAGTAATAATAAGTATTTTAAGCAGAAATTAGAAAAAATAATTCAACACTGAAACAAAACAATTAATTCATTAAGCTTTTAAATGTTCATCAATAATGAAATAATATAATAATTTCAAACATCCAAATGGAGTTCAATTTTTGAAAATTAGCCAAATTAACTATTTTAATATCAATATTTTAGAGTTACAATATTGAGCATTGCAATAGAATATTGAGAAAGTGGTCAAAGCAATTGAGTGAATGGTGAATTACCTATAAAAAAAGTCATCGAGTATTTGTATCAAATTTTACTGCATAGTAAAAAAGCACTCTTCGTATTACAGAAATCAACTTTAAAAGCAATGCACACTGTATTGAGTAAATAATAGAATCGACTTTAGCAGAGAAAATGACATTTTTTTCTTATAGCTCTTATGAAATATTTTCAACAAAATTTGATGTGAGCTTAAAAGAATTTCTCTCATTTTTCAAATAAATAAAACAGTAAATAAGCAAATTTTATGTTTAAAAAACTGTATTTTATTTGGAATTTTTATATTGTATATCCTGAAGTCAACAATTGTTGTGCATTTTTTATATCTCTAGTATTTTCGTTTCGAAATTTTGAAGCATCTAATTCATTAAGCGAGTGACACTTCATGATTTTGCAAATTCCATAAAATAATCCCTAAATATTCCTTAAAATTGGCATTTGTTCAGATCAGTCAATGCTCAGCATTTTCAAACATCATATTATTTTCTCTCATTCAACAGAGTTCTATCTTTGAAGATAATATGACTCAGTATTGTATTATAATTGTGCTAAAATTAAAGTTTTAATGTGAAAAGTTCTAACTTCAATAATTTTAATTATTAAGATTTGTTTTGGATGTATTTTCAATAGAAATTTTGACATTAAAATTTGAAAATTATAAAAAGTTTTAGCAAAACACAGAATTGACAAATCTATAAACTCAACCTAAAACGAGTTAAAAATAATTTTATAAATAGTAGGAAACTTGATCTTTTCGCTAACTAATTTGTATTCCAAGTTTAGGCAATTAAAATAAATCTGCTTTTTGAGAAAATCTCTAATCTTAAAGTTGAGTGCATTAATCGGCTTTAGTTTTAGCTTTTAATCATTTAAAATCACTGGTTTATTAACTATTTAGCATTATTTTTTACCCAAAATTATAATGATGAAAATAATCAAATTTTTTAATTAGAATAACAAAATGAATCCTAAGATTATTTTATCCAAAAATATTGATAAATTATTTTGTAAAAAGCCAAAAGTATCGTAACTTTTAATAAACAAAAATTTGATTCATAAGAATTGGACAAAGTTATCAAAAAGAGCCATTTTAAGAGACTTTTGTTTGAAGACAAAACAAATAATTAGGAGAGTCTATTGTGAGACAAACTTTGCCATTAAGTTTCTTGTCTCAAATTTTCATTCGATAATACAAAAAAATCTAATTGGATATCACCTCTTCTACTAAAGAAAGTAAGTTCGCAATATTTCTTCATTTGGCAATCATTACGACACAAAAAAGTTTCTTTTCAAGTCCTGTGATGGGAATTGCGGCTAAAAATTAGCCAAATAAAAAACAAATAGATTTTTTGTTTCGAGATGTCAAATAAGATCGCAATTTAAACTTCATTGCAGTTTTACCCAGAAGTTGATTATGAATTTAAAGTAAATATTTTGTTATAAACATTATTCATAGAAGTCAATGGTATTATTAAAGAAACATGTAGTAAAATGTACTAATCTGTAGGGGTCTGTCTCGTAATGATACCTCCTTCAGAGATAAATCCGGAAGACCATAGTTTACCGCTATTTTTCATAGCAGATGATCAGTCTAAACATTGAGAAACAGCTGCTGGGAATGGCGTTCAAACAATTCTCTCCCTCTCTTACATATACTCATATCTGTAAGTTATTCCCCTTGAGCTTGAAATCGAAAATAAGACTAACTTTTCGTGTAATGAAAATAGTGCAAAACTTTTTTTCAAGATAATGTGGATTATTCTGTTGCACGAATAGTCATATATAGACAAATAGAAAAACATAGTCAAATATGAGGCACATGGCTTCCAGTCATTACCCGACAAGGCATGAAATTTCATGTTCTTCTCTCACTTAAGAAAACGACCCAACATTTTAAAGTTGTGCAGTTGTGCTGCAGCTGTGATCAGACTTTTCGGAATGGGATAATTTTCCCCTCAATCGGCTATGACTGCAATAAGTTTATAAACTTTGATCGCTAAAAAAAATTACTGCTAATATATATCATAACGTATTACATCGAATACTATTTCACTTACAGTAAAATAGCTCGATATAAGAGAGTAAACCCTAGACCTAAAACTGATATTACGGTTCTGCCAAAGCTAAAATCCTTTTTATATCCATTTTATGGAAAATTATTATATATTGGAAAAGACAAGATAGAGATAGATAATATGGAAATATTCCATCGAACTATCGATAGGAGATTAGTTTTGAATTTATGAACAGAGATTTGCTTTCAATTTATTATTCAACTAAATCTGAATCTCAGAATATAAGAACAAAATTTTTAATTCAAAGGCTAAGAATATATGAGAAATTGAGGCATAACTTTTTGATAGTCAAAAATCAATAATAAATCAGAAGTTTAGCAGTAGAAAAATAATTGATAGGAAGAACAAATAGAAATCAATCAGACATAAAGTACAATTTAATCTTTCAAATAAAAAGTATAAGATGTTTGAGATTTTTTGAATACATTTTAAATTAAGATTCATATAAATTATATTTAAGAATTGAGAGAAGAGAGAGAGAGAGAGAGAGAGAGAGAGAGAGAGAGAGAGAGAGAGAGAGAGATTCAAAATATTGAAAACTAAAAGCCTGTTCCAGATTCAAGCTATTTGTGTTGTCATAGAAACAAAGTTGAAATAAAATTGAAAAGAAAGTGGATATGATCTGCAATATTATAGGTTATGTGAAGTGATGAGAAGAGACTTACGCTACGAATTCATAGACGAGAATATGAGTCACGCGTTATTACAATATCTTATATTCAGAAGCTTTGTATGAAGAAAAATGATTTTAATGTTTGCCATATAGGGAAACATATTTGCAACTATTATATAATATCATGCTTTGTAAATGTTAACATTGATTCATATGCTTCAACTGATACAAGTTTAACACAATTTACAGGAAATAAAGTTTAAAATTTCATTTATTTCAAATGAATATTGAGAAAAGAATTAATTTCTGAATTTTTCTGGATCAAAATTCACTCTAACATTCATATTTCAAATTTGGAATTATATAAACTCAAATTACCCACAATTATGTTTTATGATGACATCATTTGCCATTTTCATATGCATCTAAACATTTGAGAAATTTTTTAACCCAAAAAAACAACTTTGAACTCATTCTCTTTTAAAATTCAAGCTTATAATTCATAGTTATGAATATAGATGAACAGAAGCTCCAATTCCAGCTTTCTTTAAGGTTTAAGCTCGAGCTTCAATTGAAGCATAACATTGAAGGCATATCTCAGGCTCGAGAGGAAATTTTGCTCGAAAATCTTCAAAATTTAAAATTTGATGCGAAATTGTTGAATAAAGTTTGGAAATTTACTTAAAGAAATCTGATTTTATAATTTGAATAAAATAACATAAATTTTTCATGCTATAAATTCTAGAGTGTATTCCCGTATTCTAAACTCTGACTTTATTTGCTCAAAATAAAAGTTATTATATGTTATGAGTGCTGCTCAAGCATTTTCCTCTCATTCTGACGACGAATCTGAACTTAAATTAAATCTCTATTTTTCGCCTAAATATACATCTTTACTCATAAAAGTTTTCCTTCTCTTTCCCTTTAATAAAAATACACTCTAATACGCTTGCATTCTGAGAGAACTTATTATTTTCAACAAAATTAAAAAATAGTTGCAATAGAAATTCACTAAAACTTCACTTCTTCACTTCACTAAAAATTCACTAAAACTAAAACTAAAGTTTTATGAAGACAATCAGAGTGAGCCTCAAAATTAATTCAGTGCATAAACATTTTTTAATATTTTTTAATATTTAGAGTCTTCTTATTTTTCGATAACAAAAAATGAGTAAATCATTCTACACTTTAAAAGTTATTCAAAAATGAAAACAAAAGCCTGACTAACGTATGGTATAAAATATCAAATGAATTCATGTCAATGTTTTTCACCTGCAAAACACTTAAAAAACTGCTTTGCATCTCATCATAAAGTTGACGGAAAAAATAGTGAAAATTGTTGTAGATATTTGCAATTTATAACTTTTTTGAAATATTCATACATTTTTTCTCAAATCCAAGACATCCCTTATTTGTAATTTCCTTTGCGATTTCCTTCTTTTTCAAAATTCAGCGCTTCGTGATTTGAAAAAGGAATCAAAACTGAAATTAAAAGCCTTAAGGCTTCTGAGATAGAAATCGCATTTTTTTCTAAGTTTATTGAAAAACTAAACGTGAAATTTTATATGAAATATTGTGAAACCAACGGATAAAAGTTGAATGAAAATCAACGCTATCATAATTGGATAGATATTTGTTTAATGCATTCTTCAACTTATTATGAATGGAAAATTTTATTTTGATTACAAACGGATTATCAAAAAAAGGTTAAAAATTATATGAATTAATATTATTTATGCAAAATCACAATTTTGTGGTATTAAAATATTAGTAAACATTATTTTCTGGTTTAATGGAATCATTTCAATAAAAAAATGCTTCGCAAAACGAATAATATAGTAGAAATCATTACTTCAGCACTTTATTGAATAAGTTCATTTGAAAAAAATTTCGATCATTTTCTAAAGTAAATTTCGCTCAATTTAGTATCTTTATGGTTTTCACAACTAATTCAACTCAATTCTAAGCCATTTTCAAAAGAGTTTTGGGTTATGAAAGTATTCTTATAACTATTTCATTATTTAAAGCATTCTATTAATCAATGAGAAACTCAATTTTCTTAGAAAAAATCCTATTTGAATATTTTGATTATTCACAGAATTGAAATGTGTGAGCAAAATAAAACGGAATTTTAAGTAATATCTTAATAAATTATGAATATTAAGTTTGAACAAAAAATCAATTAAAACTCATTATTGTTTATCTGAAAAATTAACTTTAATTTGTATTTTGAAATACAGAACTCTGTAAGAATATTAAAAATTCAGCAAATTTTTTAAAATGTCTATAATTTACTAATTAATAAGTTAATACTTTTCACTAAGTTCTAAGTATAAAGAGTTTGATCAATTCAATTAAATGAAAGATTCTGCAAATCTTTACTGAAAATTTGATTTTTGTAAATCAATATCAATTTTGTTTATTTCAAATCTTGTAAATTAAATAAAATGAATATAATTAAAGCATAAAATATTGAAAAGATTTATCCAAAAATTAAAATAATAAGTCCAACGGATAATAGGAGTAATTTGTTTTTAAATAATGAAAGAACTTATTTAGAAATGGAATCGAGATTTGATTCAACAGAGCTCTTGAAAATGTTTTATTCTTCTATGATCTCAATAGTACTGCTATTTTGCTGATTAAGGCTTCGCTGTTGACCGCAATAATAGTTAGCACTAATTTCTAAACTTTATTAACTAACGACTCAGTTATGGTTTCAGATTATTATTATCTGGAAATTATATCCCTAATCAGATTATTTCTCCTTTCTTCGAGTTCGTAAATACTATAATAAAATTTTCAGATAATAAAGAACTGCTCAGAAAACTGGACAAAACTGGATCGACTATAGTCTGGACTTTAAGAATCTCTCAAAACGAATATTTTTTAATGAAAATTAATCACAATAATTCCTTTCTAGAACACTGGATTTTCTAAAATTTCGACAAGTCTAAAATGAAGTAGAATTTTTTTAAATAAATATGTTGCATATTTTTGTCGTCCAAAGTCATAATTTCGTTTTCTCTGCATTTTATGTACAATTGAACTCAAAAAACAAAATTTTGAAATTAATTTAATGAAGTTTCATGAAATTGGAATTATATTTTGCAAAACAATTAAGCATAAGTGCTATTAAGTATCAGGTTCTCTCTTTTCAATTATAATGTTAATTAGTGTACAAACACTGATTTCACATAAAATTAAATGGAAGTAATCTTGAAAATCGATTTTTCCATTATATCCACAATCAATGTCTTGAAGAGGGAAACAATTTATGAGAGAAAGAAAGTTATTAAATAAAAAATAGCGGTCACGAAGTTGGAAACAAGATCTAATGCTTAATCTGTGAGCTAAAGGCTATTGTGATGAAAAAAAAGAAAACTAAAGTAAATTTTTGATATTTATTTGCTCTTATCTTTCTTCTACATTATCCAATAACTAAGATCGAAAGCAATATGATCTTGCGATCTGTCCATTTCCTTCCTATGTTGCCCTTATTGTAAGAGTTGTTCCAAAGGCGGAAGCATACCATTGGAGGCGCATTGAAATGGTTGCAATTGCAAAATGACTAAAGAAGTCATATATCAGCGTTTTAAGTATCATTGCAAATGGTGAACAAGAGAATGAGTAGAAGAAATAGGAATAAGACAGAACTGAATTAGATATGTTGGTATGAAAGAACTTTTTGCCTAAAGGCGATTCATAGTTACTATAAAATGTGTTTGAGAGTAACGATATAAATGATTGAAATAAAAGTCTAAGAAAAGTAATAATGCATCAAAGCATCTAAACTCTAACCAAAAGACGTTCACTTCAATGGGTAGAAAGTTTTGAATTTTCTTTTGTTCTCAGAAAACGTTACGATAAGTTATAAAGAGTTAGTACAGTATATGATAATAAAGTTAATGCTCTGGTGTTTTACTATTTATTATTCTGGTCGAAAAGAGATCCAATCTTTATGCATAGTTTGCAACATTAAAAGAAATTTTATGATGTTATTAGAATAAAAAATATTCACGACTCACAGTCAAAAATCTGGTCCTGAGAGTGAAAACAGAATAAAATTAAGTTATGATACAATAGAAGTATTGCTCTTTTTTATGTGATCCCTAGACTTATGAATTTATCTGGTTTTGTCTCACAATAGAAAAGGATGAGCTGAGACTTTAATTTCCGAAAAATTAACTTACAATTTATGAAGGAAATGATTCATACAAATTGTAATGCGCTTCAGATCATTTGCCGTAATTCTTATAAACTGTTTGAGAGATAAAAAAAGGGAAAAATAATTGGAAAAAAGAAATCAGGCAGAAACCAAAATAGAGTAAAAGTAATCACTGATATAACAAAATAGTCAATAGGCGGCACAATCGCTTCTTCTTAAAGTATAGTAATTTATATTAGACTTTACTCTTCATCAATACTAATCAAAAAGAAGAAAAGCCGGTAATCAAAGATAAAAAGGGTGGATAAGAAACTTTTTTAAGAATTGACTGTTTGAAGGTTGAAATTCTGTCAAATTTTCCACGAGTCTGACCTAATTATCACTAATGAGGAAACTCAATCGTCAGAGTTAGTCATTAAAAAGCAAAAATATTCCGTTAAATCACACTTATTATTATCATCAGTTTGAAAATGCATTTTGTTTTTAAATTATTCGTCTGTTTATTCAGATAGTTTTGGATACATTTTTAGTATTAAGTCATTTATTGGGTGTAATAATACTATCGCTCTTTATTTATCTCTTGTTTAGAGTATATAGTGATGAATACTTATTTCCATAATTTGTGGTCAAATTGTATGTACTCTTTATAGTAGAATTAGGTTCAGCACAATTGCTAACAATACTCAAATGCGAGCTATGCTATGCTGTATATGTAATTTCAATTTATGAGATTCTATTTATATTCGTAGTGATAACTTACGTAACTGTATCATTAATATTGACTCTGGCAGTTATTCTTGAACTCTGGCTGCCATCCAGTTCTCGCTCTTTGAGTATTATTAGCGAAAGTGTGTCTTTTTGCGTTTTCTACTTTTGTTTTCAACCTAATTTCAATTTTTTTTAATGAGATGAATTCAGAAATAAATAGCGCCGGAAATAAAGAAAATGGAAAGTTTTTTTTTGTAGAAAGTGAGCGAAAATTCTGTCATTTCAAATGAAGGATTGACTCACAATGAGATTACAGGTGTGAATGTGAGGATTTCTCTTAAGAATAATGAGGGTTCAAAATCAACTTCACTTTAATTTTTATAGAAAAGCCACTAAAAGCTAAAAATGATCCAATTCTCGGATAAATAATATTAAATAAATTAACTTTCATTTTCATTTACAATAACTTAAACTTTTTTATTGACTTATTGATAAACCTTAACAGATAAAAACTTTGCAATTCATAAATTGAATGACAGAATCGTCACTCATGTCATAAAAAAGTAGGAGAAAAATGAAAAACAATTAAAAATTCAAAAATTAATTTGTTTAAATAGAGTTTAATATAGTTTATTTAATTAGAAAGAGAAGTTTGGAAAACAAAAATAAGATTATTTCAGATACAACTCTTTATTCAGTAAAATTAGTAAAAGCGAAAAGTTAATTAGAATATTAATTCAAATAAGTTTATCTTTATTTCAGAGTTGTTTTCGCGTTCAATATTTCTATTTTCCATTCAAAGCTGTATAATTTTTCTCAAACAAAAATGTTTGTGATTTCCCTTTCGATGAGTGTAATAACACTATCATTTTATCTCATTAATTATCATTCAAAGTGAGCATTGAATATTTCAACATTTTTCTAATTTTATTATTTCATAACTAAATATTTTGCTCTAAAAATGTATTTTCCTGACAGGATCTTCACATTTCTTTGAATATAGCTGTGAGGCATCACTGGTTTTGTTTTCAGATGAAACTAATATTCTTGCATTCTTATCAGTAGACACAATAAATGGGTTTCATGTACTGTTATATCAATAGTAATTTCAGGTGAGTTGACTCAACTATAATAATGTTCTCATTATTTCCCAATCTAAAGAAGAATCCAGTCAGACATATGAGAATTTCACCTAAAGAAAAATATGACGTTCGAAAACAGAAACAGCTTTAACAAAATTCATTGAGATTTATCAAATTTTAATTACTTTCAATACAAATTTATTATATTAATTATTGTCGAATAATTTAGTCATAAATTACCTGAATTCATAATTTCGCTCAAATCTCTATTATTTTTGATGCACGACTTGAACGCTAATGGATTTTAGATGAAGTCATGCACTCGATTACCTTTAATGTGAAAGTATTTGTTTTATAAATTAAATATAATGTTTTTTGTTTAAAAATATAGTTTTTCAAATTTATTCTATAATTAATTAACAGGATGGCCTTTTTACTGGATTGTTCAATTTTAAGCATTAAATTAGAGTATTTAAACAATTGTAATTTCGATGTTTTGTCATGAAATCATTTTGAGATTTGTTCAGTTTGTTCTTTAGAGAAATTCTGCCTCAAGAGTTTGCCTGATTATGAGTGATTACTTCGATCACTGGAGAGTTCAATTATTTCAAACTCTTTTAAATAAATACAACTTTGTTTATATTTTGTCACATTTAGTCAAATTAATTATTCATTTCATTATTTATTATTCGATTTTTACTTTATTGTACTTCAAATTTAGACTTGAATGCAAACAAATTTTATTCTCATTTCTCTCAATTATAAATTTTAATTTCAGTTATTGATCAAAATATTCAGGGAATGTCCGGAATCAATGTGAAAGTACTTAAGTTCAAATAGAACATTATCAAACAGAACTGCACTCAAGAGGTGGCAATTATTATTGGATTCACTCAAATAAAAGGCTGAAATAAAACCAACAATATTTTTATGACAATAGAAAAATGGGAATATAAGAGTTGCTTCGAGTAATTTATATTCGATGATCTTTTTGAAAGAATGGCGTTTCTTTAACTTGTATCTTAAATATACTGTACAGTACAGCAGAAAAAATCAAATCCTCTTCTTCATTATTGTTAATAAATAATCAAAATATGTCTTTTTCAATGTTGTGTACTTTTTATAAGACTTATGTTTTGTGATAAATCATCTCAAATGAATTCAATAAACTAATTACTCGTCAATTATTTAAATTTTTGAATAGAGCTGGTTGTAATTGATTTGTATTTTGGTGAAGACTTTTATAAATATTCCAAAAATTCATAAGTAATTTTAACCAACTTTCTTGAACGTGTCATAGATTTCTTCATATAAATAATAATGATATTTAGTCTAAAGCAATTGTGTTTTAATTCATGAATTGAATATAAAAAGATATCATTGAAGGAATTTGGAATAAAATGACATAATCTATTAGACAGGTATAAAAATTAGCTCCTAATCAATTACAAGTTCAGGAACAGTTTCCCTTTTCTGACTGTACTTCAATGCTTCACAACTTATTTCTATCCCTGTCTAAGTCTTTGTTAACATCATTCAACTTTATCTTTACTGAATGATAGCAATAATAATAAGAAAATGATCTGCTCTTAGTTGTAATTTAAGACCACTTAACCTGAATAACTAAATAAATTCACTCGAGTTTTGGTTCAAATATTACTCAAAAGAATATAGCATCAAATTTTCACTTTAATAAGAATAACACTGAATAAGCTGTTCAAGTATTAAACTTAGAATATAGATCAGGAGTTTTTGTGTTCAACATCTACTTGTAATGCTTGAGAGGCATATTTTCAGATTAGGGAAAAGTATGAACAATGATTAGCCCCACATAATATGGTAATTAGAATTTTATTCGATTCTACATAGTATTTATTCCAATAATTATAATTCCAATACAAAGTTTAAATATAAGTTTCGGGTTTATTTTTAACTTAATTAGCAACTATTTTGGCTTTCAAGAATTTTATGAAGTATAAAAAGCTATTTGAAGTCTAGTACTCTCAGATCTTATATCTTAGTGTCTTCATTATGAGACATTAGACAGATTGACAAACGGAAGTGGCATCAACTCATTCAAAAATTAGTTTAAAATAGGACTTATTCAGAAGAAATTTAATATAACATAATATTAATTTATTTTAATCTAGATATTTATCACAACTTTCCTTTTTAGAAAAACGAGTTTAAGTTATAGATTATTAATTTCTGAATCTCCGTTTGTCATCTCAAAGTTTTCCATTATTTTTTATTTAACTTAATTAGAAATTGGGTTAAAATTTTATTATTAAATAAACAGTTGAGAATTTTTTAAGAGATTCATTTCATTTTATTGTTTTCGGGTTTCCAATACTTTTATACAATTTATTTATTGTTAAATCGTTTTACAAATCGACTTAGATTTTTCACCATTTAAAAGAATGAATAATATTTGATTTCATTTGGCTCATTCGTGATGAGTTAAGCTCAATAATTCTATTTAACTTATTTAGATATGAATGAAGATATGAAATAAACTTTGAAAATTCCTTATTATTACTTAAGATTTATATTCGTGTTTAAAGTTTAAAATTATTTGTTTTGAGACATGTTATCATAATGTGAACACGACTTATAACACTGAATCAATCTTGTTTTCTTCTATTATTAATATTTATATACGATTTTCATTTTTAAGCTAATATCACACTATATGAGACAAAATAGGATTTTTTTGTTTTCTCAATACGAGTCAGATTAAAAGGAAGAAACTTTAGAATCTAATGTTATAAATATATAATAGTAAATAACAATAAGTACTCTTTCGAGGCATTTAGCAGACATTTTATCATTTATTTTCGCTCGAATTCACTAAATATAACATGCATTACCACTCAAGAAACAAATACAGGATTAATGATAAAATACTAACTCAATATTTTGTTTGCTTTTTTGACCGAATAAAACAAGTGTCAATAAAAAAAGGATGGCATAAACTTATCCAAAGATAGGGCATGAAAGTTGATGTATAACTTGAGGATAAGAGAAAGTGAGCGCTAGATTTTCTTTTCCTTTTGTTCATGTTTATGATAAAAAGGTGTTAGTCTATGACTGGGAATAATGCATAGTTTATATATCATTGAGTATTAGTTATAAGAGTATTGCATACATTGAAGAGGCAGAAAAGGGAAGAATAGGAAAACATATCCAAATCATATGTTGTTGAGGTTTTTTTCATCACACTTTATAGCCAGTGAATGAAGTTTTCGGTGTGCAAAACAAGATTTCAATTCACGGGTTTTATTTAGTGAACCAGAAAAATCAATAAATATTCAACAAATTCAATGGTATTTTTTAGATTGAAGTCAGTTTTGCATATTATTCAAACGATACAACGTTTTGATGATCCATATGATCAAATCGAAACGAAAATCGATAATCAGAGTTTTTTAAATGTGTTAAATCAAAAGGTAGATAAATTTTTTATTTAAATTAATGATTTAATTATCAATACAATGTTACCAATAAAATAACTGTTTTGGAAAACACTATATTTATTTCGGTAAATATATTGAATTTGAACTCAAAATCTAGGGTCGGACCGAAAAATTCAATTTCCATTGTGAAAACTGATCGATTGTTGCCGTCATGTCGAAGAAAGCAAAAAATTGAGTGGTATTTGTGAAAAACTGCCTTATTTCGATATTCACACTAATCGCATGTCAAAGGGGACAACACTGTCACCACACTATTCATTCACAAATAAGTGAATATCATTCATATATTCAAATTTGAAAATATGAAAAAGGGTCGAAACATAAAATAAATTAGAAATCCGGTTATATTGAAACAAAATTGAATAATGCATCAAAAATATGAAATTGAATAATGGACAGAAAGATGTGAGAGATGTGAATGACAATAAGAGAATATAAGTTTCTTTAGCTTAGATTTATAGCATAGAACTAATGTGAATTAGACGTATAGTTTTTATGACAGATAAAAACTCCATATCTTATAAAAGCAAAAATCCATTTCACTTACAATCAGTCTTTTTTATATTGATTTCGAAACTCGCGGAAAAATATTCATACAAATTGTGTTCTAAATGATAATTAGGTATTATAAACATTCTAATTAATATTATGCCAGATAAGAAATAATATGAATAATAGAAAAACTTAGAGTTTCATAGTTTCTCTGGTGTTCAGATTAGTTACATTTTTATGCTCTCTCTCTCTCTCTCTCTCTCTCTCTCTCTCTCTCTCTCTCTCTCTCCACACCCACACACACACGCACACACACACACACACACACACACACCAACACATTCTTTTCTATCTTCCTCTATTAGATCTCTTTATAGTGATGTGTTGTGTAGGCGAGAGTCGAGACATTATGTTCGAACCAAAGTGAAAATCAACTTAAACATCAAGAGAAAGTGAAAATAATGTAATGCAGTTGCCATTGGCTCACGTTAAAGGTATATCCATCGTAAAGCTTATTGAGATATTGTGTGCATCATTCACAGTCTCGACATAAGCCCAAAAAGAAAAGTCTCATTTGAGATATAAGTTGAATCCTTTTTCAGTTCTATTACTTACAAAACTTTAAAAAGCGTAAGGTATCAAAGTTTTAGTGTAATTTTGCGAACGATAGCGGTTGTTATATGAGGTTGACTGGTATGTATGACAACATTTGGATACTCTCGATCCAGAAGAAGACGTGGATGGCATCGCCAAAAAGATAAGACACGTCAGGCCAATAACATAACATGCCTTCCAATAGCGTGACATGCAATGAGTGTTGTAGTGCTGTAACGTTCGCCTCAACAATCAGATAGTAAAGTATAAAAAATAAAATAAAATAGTGCTCAAAATCGATGATACTATGTGTGGTTGAATGCAACTGAAGAGAAAAATTTGTGATCTATTGCTTGCTGTAATGCACTGCTAAACGCTAACTGTTTAATGATCACAATGTTATTTTTGGCCCTATTTTTACATTATTTTCAATTGTGTTGACTTAATTTGCAAATATTTATAGCATTTCATAGAATGATAGCATCGGACACATTATTCTTAATAATAATTTAGAGATAGCATAAAAAGAGAAATATATTTAGTCATATATAATGGTATCTCTTGAATATTTCATGAAATTCATTAACTGTGACAGAGATGAAAAGATGCGAACTATGCGTGTGTTCGTTGACATCAATTTAAAATTAGCACTTATTTAAAAACCTTTTCATGGCTTTGAACAGGAGATCACATTAACTGAATTCAAGCTATCAAAAGTTTTATCCTAAAAGTAAATTTTTTATATTTTTCATCTCTATCCATAATTAAACATGAGTGCCAATAAAATGAGTAAAAATAAATAAGAGTCAAATTAAATTAAACCAAATATTTTATTTTATGCATCAAAATTTTACTTTCAATGAAAAAAATTTAGATTTAATAAAATCTCAGATGAATATCAGTTTTTCATTGCTCAGAATGCATCATAAATGGGAACGGTGCACGTTTGATATGGGTGTACACCATCCAAGATTTTTCGAAAATCCAAAATGTTGGATTTTTTCCAGCTTGAAGGAGAAGCTTGTTTTCCCTTCGCTTTTTATTCAATTACTCAGAAACGTAATGCTTGATCTCCTCTTTAATTATTGATGGAATTTTGAAAAATTTGTTTCACTTTTTCACAAAAAAATCATAAAAATTAAGTAACTAGACAAATAATTTTGGCAAATTGATCATTTTTATTTGTCTAAAAGTCTAAATTATGCTATTTTCTCTGCATTTTCAAGTGGTTTCAGCCAAATTTATGAACTGAAATTCTCTGAAACTCTGAAAAAATTACATTTTAAATCCGGTGAGTTTTTAACTGCCCTCTCAAATTCTAGAAATCTAGAATCGGCCCCCCATAGCTTGAGCCTTGCTCATTTCTGGAAGGCATTATCAGAGTTGGCAACTGTCTTATCGCTATTATAAAAACCAAACAAATGGATTTTTCATTAACATGTTTGACTAAAGTCACTAAAGACATAGAGAAAGGGCAATCAAAGAGAGAAACCCAACAAAACTTAACTCTCTTAAGCATCTAATAAGTTAGGAACACAAAATTTAACCTATCAATAAATTGGGCAATTATTGAGAGAAGGATCAGCTGCAGCTTCTTCTGGTGAGTTAGGAATTTAGTTTATTGAGATACTTAAATGGTTATATCGTTACAAATAAACAATTTAAGTTATAAGTGGCTGAATATTTCATTTAATGAGAGATTAAATGGCAATTCAGGTTATTATATTGTCATCTGAAAACTCGGCTTAATTATATTTGTTTTATTCAACTTAAATTATGATTCAAATAAATCACTTCTAATCGAAATGAATTTTCATTAAGTTTCAAAAGTTTCAAAATAATTATTTGTATAATATATTGGTTTTTTAAATGAAGTTTGAAAATAATAATAATAATATTTAGTTTAAATCTATGAATAAATTAAATTTTATTAATTTACTTGAATTCTAATTATAATTTATGAATTTTCTATTTAACAATTATAATATTATATAAATTTTAATACACTGAGTGCTTGAACTAATTTTTCATCATTTCATCCCTTAGTTTAATGCAGTGTTGATCTAAAATTTAAATTTATTGCAATAATCAATCACAAAAACTTCTGAATGAAAACTTTATTCATTAAATAATAATTGATTAGAAAAAGTAATCTAAAAGATGAGATGCTGTCATTTGAAAATTAGTTTCAAATTAGCTTAAAATGATATAATTTGATCACAGATATCAGTATAACATATAAGTTTTGAAGTCTCGAAGCTAAAGGCATTGATTGACACAAAGAATGAAAGTGTGACCAAGAAATTGGTGATCCAATTCTATATCCATTCATAAGAAAATCAGATTTAAGAACACCTTTTACATGACTGGTTATACGAAAGATTGATTCAAAGCAGTGATACGACAGTAACAATGGTTAAACCATAAGAAAACAAGAATTGACACTAATCTTAATAAAGGCAGCAAAAGAAGAGACTAGCAGTCAAATGAAGCCCATTCCGGATGAGCAGAAGATTCCTGTTAAGGGGAGGGCAGGGGTGGGTCAATGCACAAAATTAAGTCTCGTAACATCAGTAAAGTTTGGTTGAATTAATCACATGAATTACAACTGAAATTACTCTGCAGTGTGTTATGTAGTGCTTTCTTATGACTTTTTATGAATTAAGGTCACATACAATCACGGATAGAGTCCCGATCACACTCTTCTTTCCCATTTCCTGCCAATCATGTCTACATCATGTAAAAAATGAATCCCGTTTACACCATAACTTATTCTATACTACGAAAATTTCCTTTCAAGTGAAATGTGTTTTCAATAAGTTTTTTTTATTTTATTTATTCGTCTTTATTTCATAACATATCAAATGCGTTATATATCAAGCACTTCAATGCATATTATTCTGAAGACTCTTGAATTTCACTGAATGATTTTTAAAATTTCAATCAATTTAATATCTGTCAAAATAAGTTGAATAGAAATGAGCAAAAAATTTTAGACCCTAATTAAAAATTAATTTTTTATGGAAAATCTCACAAACATTTTTCAAACTTTTTAAGCCCTTTTATAATGCGAACTGAGCACAGGCTGAATAATTTAAAGTCTAATGTATTTTTACTGCCTTTTGCATTATTCTGGCATAACATGATTCTATAATAATGCAGTCTTTCTTCCACCACAACTTTGCCGAACCTGTGTTACAGTCATCTATTATAATATAATACGTGCATCAAAATTACCATACATTGAATTTTTCGATTCTAATACCGCACACACATAGCTGTGACCCAAGAGCTTAAGAGTGACTCTTTATTCTGTTGGTGTATTTGTGTGCATGATTTTGATAGAAAATTAATTTGATATTTATTGAAAATGGGCTTCACTTTTGTGACTGATATTTCATCCGAAATACATGAAACAGGATTATATCGAAAAATTCATGAGAGACAAGATATCGATTAAGTCAAGTTCTTAGCATTAATACTAATATATCAAATCACAGATAATAGAAGTGATTTATTTTATGTTCTGCTCAAATGACTTGTGTTCATGTGTAAGTCCAAGTGATAAAAGTTTACCAATTATTTATGTTTAGTAAATATAAATATCATTCAATGCAATAATCAAAACATCATTTGAGCAAATTTTTCGATCGAAATTCAAAAATACCATTAAAAACTTTTTTGATTAAAAAATATGAAATAATGCTTAAATCCAAAATAAAAAGGGATTAGATTTCAAGGTTTGGAACCATAACTAAGTTATTAAATTCAAAAGAGAAACATACTTATAGTGATTCTCAAATTCTAAGGCTTATATTTTATAAGTATTGAATATCAGCCTTGAATCTTATTCATCGCTCAAAAATGAATTGATACCAGAGTTTAAGTTCTCAGATAAAAACTGAATGTGTATTCATTCAGAATTCAGAGATCTTAAACTCAATATCAATGGTCTAATAAAAATTGTTTACTTCTACAATATTCTGAATTTTTGCTTCTAAACTGACTCATATTGCAATTCAACTCAATGTCAGTATAAAAAATGGCATTTCTTTAAGATAGATATTTGTCCCCAAAAAATGTATTATGTTTTCAGATAATTGGATGTTTGCTATATTTTTAATTAAAGGCTCACTTTTTACGGATCGTCAATAACTCGGAGGGAAATCTGTTTTCTAGTAATAAACGAACGACGTGTCAAATAAAAAATATTATTGCAGTTCATATATTAAAATATAATCAAAAGTAAAGTTATATATATATTAATAGGAATAAGTGATAAAATACTGAATTAAAGTCAAGCAAAATTGATTATTCTGTGGAATTGATTTAATATTAATGCTCTCATTAATGATAACTTTTCGAAAACAGCTGTTGATATGTAAACATAAAAACCAAATTAAACATGAAATTTTAATTTTTAGGGACCATTATTGAGATTCTTGGTTTCATTTCTGGTTAAGATAACAGCTGTATAAGATTGACTCATGAAGAGCAGTATTGCTGTTAATTATTCTCATCACTCTTTATGTGATGTTATTTAACACACAAGTTATAAACCAGTAGAAAAAAGTGCAGGTTTTATATACGGGATATAACAGGGCTTAAAGTTTGGAGATATGGTTAGTCCAACTTAAGCACACTGACTGACATCCTCACAACTTATACGGTGAAGTTGTTATTATCCACGCATCTGCTGTCATGAGGTATCAAGAAATGCGAATTAAGGATTAGAAGTCAAGCAAATGCTATCTTTTTAATATAAAAGCTAAAAATATTCTAAACGGAAGGATAGGAAAGAGAAATCCATCCAAATGGTTATAAGAATCAAGACTCATATTAGCGAAACAGTATTCCGTGAAATTACTTTTGGTGCTCATTCACGAAAAAAATGTCTGTTTTTAGTTAATAAGTTAAGTCAGTTTATGTTGTTTAAAAACTCATTAAATGTTCTTTTCGGGCAATTTTTCGTATAAAACTTATTAATGAATTTATTTAAATCTAACAAATATTTACTTGAAGTTTATAATTGAAAATTGTAAACATCCTGAACTCAAAGCTGAAAAATCTTTTTTAATATTCAAACATAACTTATGTTAAATTAAATAATTATCACAATTAGAATGACAGAAATTTTTGGAGAACATATTTCTAGTTAATTAATTTCTTTTCCTTTAATTCAAACAGTGGAGTAATAAAGCATTTGAAGTATTTTTAACTTTTTTCCTTCAGTATAAAATAATTAATGCAAAAATTTTTAATATAAAGTACTGATGAATAAGAAGAACTAAAAACAACACAAATGAGTTAAAAATTGTTTGTGTCAGAAATGAAAAGAGATTGTTTGTGTGGAAGAAGCCGTGTATCACAAATCTAGTTGAACACTGTCTTTGCATTTATATAACATGTCATAAACTGCTTTTTCGTTTCACCCCTTCACGATAATTAGCTGTAGTAAAACAGAGACTCATTTTATTTGCAAAGGAATTGCAGCCAACTATCGAAACAATGCATTTTGATGACCGGCAACAAAACATGGAAAACCTTTAGCATAAGTTATAATGTGTTTTTGTAATCATAAAAGTAGACCATAAGAGCAGTTACACTGAATGTGTGCGACTGTCATATGGGAATTGAGTTACTTCTAATCAAGTTCTCTGTTCGAGTTATCCTAAATTTAAATGTTTGAATTGGTTTTCGCTTTTATAACTCGTGCTCTTTTTCTAACTGTGATTCACTTCTATTTATGAAAGCCTATGAAATAACATTATTATTTTGATTCCCAAATCAGATAATAAGTCTAAATAGGATAATGTTCATAGAAAATAGTTTTTCAAAATCAGTTTTCATTGTTAAACACCCTTTGAAGGAATGAAAAGATACAAATACTTGGTTAATAAATTGATTAAATAAATAAAGTTTAAATGTTATTTTGTGAAACCATTTTATCAACAAAAGGTTGAAATATCTTTATTCCATTTCATTAGTAATCAATTGAAAAAGTATTGTTTCTATTCTTCATGAAAAGACTTGTCATGAAAATATTTTAAGGCAAATATCATTATATAACTCAATTACGCTGCAGATCATGACAAGCTCTTTAAAACTGTCATTATTTAATTATTTATTTTTTCACAATGAAACGCATAAATTGAAAATTCTAAATAAGCAAACATTTTTTTCAAAAATTGGTCGGAAATTTTGATTTCGGTATTCAAACCTCCATTAATATTATGTATCCTTAAGTAATTACCAGAAAACAGTAAAAGAGTATGTGTAAGGAAATGTCTAATAATAAACTAAATGTTAATAATTAAGCACAAGTTTAAAATTTTTGACGTATATAATTATTTCATAGTTTGTTAATTTATCATCACTAATAAACCTCTCCTCATATTAGCTTTATTTCAAATGTAAACTAAAGAGTAATTATGAAAAATACTCATATTAAAAGCAAACAAATGTTACGAATTTCGAAATATTAAACTAAATTCCATACAAATTTCAGCTATGCTTAGCCTAAAATCTGAAAAGAACATAGTTTACATCCTTCTCATCATAAATGAGACTTATTTTTAAAGAATAACGAATTGATAAATTCATAACATTTAAACATTGTTTTATAAGCCAATCGAAATGTTGAATTTTGTCTTTAATTCTTAAGTTTAATATTTTTTTAATTAAATAACAGAATGAAGTGATTGTATAATCATGACTGAAAAAAGCCAATTTCATGAAGTTAATAAAGTTATTATTATTGTATTGATGCGTGATTTAGCACATTAAGTAATGTCAAAAAGAGGCTCTTGTGATAAAGTTATATTGTGTACTAATTTCTTATTCCAGATTCTCATACCACGAAATATCCATTATTGAAAGTAAGAGTAAATGATAGGGACTATAAGATAAATAAAGTGTGTGATGATATGCAATGAGATTCAGTCATTTATTAGTTGGTTGCGTGTCATCTCAAACCCCTTATTATTGGAAGCAGGCATGTATTGATATGTGTATATCACGCATCACTTTGTTCTACAGTATATGTTCTTTGAAGGCATTTATGGATATAAATAAGTAGTACTTGTGTTATAACTTTTTATCAATTTGGGTGATATAATAGTGCGCCTGTCGTTCTTAGTAAACGATCAGTTACTATGTGTTGTCATTTTGTATGCATCGATTTGACTGCTTTGTATGGCTTATTACAGTGCTGGTCAACTCATTATACTGTGGGCCAGATTTCAAAGTGGTTTCATTTTCATCTATCAAATTAGATCTATTGGTTCTCCGATTCCGAAACTCTATCTTCAGAGAAATCAATTTTACAACTTTTCGCTTGTATTAAAGCTCAAATTCTTTTGAATTGTGCTCTCTTTGAAAATAAATATTTAACTAAAAGTATTCTGTCTTCAAAATAGGAATTAGTTTATGATAGAGTTAAGTTTATCCAAGTTTTCAACACTTGAGTTATCACTCATTTTCATCTGACTTTAGCTCTAATTATTGATTTATTGATATGAAAGAAGCGATTGAATAGATCTATGCAAAAATTGATTAATTATTTGATTTATGACAGAAGTATCCAAAGATCAGTCATTTATTCCCTTAGAATCTTTTTGCGGCCGACAAAACATATTTTGTTGTCCGACACTTACTTCTTATGTCTTTAGAAAGAAGAATACTTAGAAGTTGGAAATAAAAAAAATATTTACTTATTGTATAATAAATGTATTTTCACAATAATAAGGAAATGTTTTGAGCAAATCAGTTACAATACATTAGAATTGAATCAATTCAATCTCATATCCTTTTGAATCCAGAGATTTATAATCAGACACAGTTTGACATACATTAGGAATATCATTACACAAAAAGCATAAAAGCTTTTCAAATCTTTTAATTCATTATTTTAAGACTTCAATACCTTTAGGCATAAATAAAATATTTAAATCCTATTTTAGCGAATAGTATGAACAGATTTTTTTTATACAGTTAAGGCTATACTTTTAGAGAGCTCTCACCTTATTCTCATAGATCTTTAGAATTGGTTCAACATTTCACTGAAATTAAAGTGAAAAATGTTTTCTTCATTTTGTTCATATCAAACAATTTATTTTTTTAATATCCATGAACTTAATGTCACAAATCTTATAAATCAGTTCAAAACATGAAAATAAAATGCATTCTTAAGAAAAGACAAGCAATAGTTTAGATTTAAATCTTTTATTAAAAGTTTGATATCAATATACACTAGAATTGCAGCTTAAAGAATGAAAACTCTTGTGTAATTCAATAGTTTTGTTTAATAATATTTTTCCGTAAAAATACGTTTTATTGATTAAATACATTAAAAATTCATGGAAACAATTCTCAGCAAATATTTATTTTAATATTCATGCTATAAGTGTGCTTCTCCTGCTTTTTAAATAACAAGATCGTGTTTTAAGTGATCTCTCTTTAAAAACTAAAAATATTTCGCTCCTATTTTTAGTCATCACTGGAGAAGAGAATCCCTGAAAATGTTTCAATAAATACTCTCACATTAAACTATAAATATAATCACCAAAAATTCTAGTTCATCAAAAAATCAATTATTCTGTTTGTATACAATATTCAGAGGAATCATTGACTGGAGTTTTCTATTGTTCATTATTTTAAATGAAAAGTATACTCGAAAACTGTATGACTCTGTTATACGAGTATTTGTGCTCATTATTACCACATTTGGTTAAAATTTCATGTTGTTTGACATAGAATTGTAAACGAAGGCACATAAAGTCAATATTAGTTGAGTAATAATATCTTAATCGATATTATTTTTATGTTGAAAATGGACTAAATTTGTTGACTGCTTTTCGGGAGAATTAATTATTTTGAACTTAAATAAAAGATGAGCTCTAAAAATAGAAAGTTTGTTTTCCTGTTTCATTTTATGTATTCATTGTATATTTATTCTTAGTTTATGTGAAAACATCAAAAATTATTGATTACTCCAAAAATAAAATATTCAATTACAGGGTTTTGATTTATATCTATTTTGGTTCACAAGTAAATTTAGCGAAACATATACAGAATGATTGTTTCTCGTCAGAAGAGCCAGAATTCTGTTAACTCAAGGTTTTAAAAGTAGATTTTCTTCAAAAATTACTCATTACTACTGAAAATTCTGATGAATGTTTGAAAAGTCAAGATAATCAAAGTTTTTTAAATTCCAAAAATTTAACGATTAGTGATAAAAACAATAATTAACTGCATAAATGATAATAATAACCCCAAAACATGATTGATAATGAAAACAGATAAATAATATTAGAGAACAATTTTGTTTATTAGTTTTCTCGTTCATTAAAATCCGAGTTAATATTAATAATAGCGTTCATTGGGTGAGAACTAACGGTAAGTCACTAGTCATAGACCTTAAGTCACATATTCTTATAACTTATATATATATATATGAATTATATGTGAGCCGTGTTAAGAATGAAAAATGATTACGAATGAGGTAAAGAGATGACAAGGAATGAGGAGAAGAACAGCACAAATCTAAGAACTAACCAATCGATCTCTCTCTTCGTGCAGTTCTCTCAGTATTTATATAACAACAGAAGACCTGAAGCGCCCTTTTTGCCCATGTTTTGCGTTTATTCTTTTTCTAATCTCTCTTTATATTACACGATAAAGTTATATATTGTATACAAACAGCAAACGTTTTTAAGGCAAATAAATTAAATTTAACGCTTTAAATGAGAAGTTTTAAGACAATGAATGCCTTTTTAAAGAGTAAATTCAATAGTTAGTAAAAGAATAGCATATTCTCTATAATTACAGAACTAATTGAATTTGTTTACAATATTGTTCAACTATAGGCGACACAGTTTTGACAAAAGGAAAGGCCTTTGCTTTTCATTCCATCATTGATACACTGCTTTTGACTATTCTTAGGCTTTACTTTACTTCTTTTTTTGGCTTTTTTGGTTGATATTATAGTTAATGTAAGAGTCGCTACGATTTGAGCCACAAAACTAATAGGCTATCGTGAGACTCTTTTCCACTATAATCAAAGCTTATTCAAGTGATAGTAGTCTACTATAAGGCTTACTTTTATTTGAACGACTGCCGCTTTCTCTCTTTCAAATAGCATACCATATAAAAAATATTTATAAGAAGATAGTATAAGATATCGTCACCTGAGAATAATAGGGCTTATTTCTAAAAAAGATGAGTTTTGCACAAAAATGAACTATAAAATTCATTATAAAGTCAACATAAAAACCTCAATGTCTTACTATTCACCCAATGAATCACAATTTATTTTAAGTTTTTGTATCAATAAAATATTTGTGTCTATTTTAAGGGTGAATTCAATGCGATCTTTCAAAACTGGCTGATATTTAATCATATGAATTATTTAAATTTCGTTATTTTGATATTACTTTATATCTACTGAAAAGACTTTTCTTTTGAATTTAATGTATCTGTAGAATGAAGTCAAAACATTCGCGAACAAAATGAAAAATCTCAGAATTTTTTTCATCAACTACTGAGAAATTTTATTTTAGTGCAAAGAAATATCGATTTCCAGGTGTTTAGAATCTCTCCGAATATTGTGTAATAGTTAAAAGGTATACAATTACAGTAGACTTTCTGGAAGAGATGACTTTCATATCGTTCACAATCTTATTCATATTCATTCGCGAAATTGAATAATCTCTGAAGTAAACAGAATTATCAATTCAATAAATGAAAGGGTAAAAGAATTAATAGTCAATACATTTTTTGATGAATTTGATAGACATTATAACAAAATAATTTATTAATAAATTTCATGTTATTTGAGAAAAAAATATATTTTAACTCTTTAAAATTCATAGAAATTTCGAGATTCAATACTAAACATTTATTCCCCTCAATATTTTTGATTTTCTGATGCATTCAAAGATTTGTTTATTTCATTTCCATCAATGTTAGTGTTATTGAAGCGGAATTGCGACAAATGGCAAATGAATAGTAAATGAATCACAAATTGGGAAATCAAAAGCAGGAATTAAGGCCGAGTTTCATTTTCTATCAATTGCTGACAAAGTAATCTTATCAAAATTACATTTGCATAATAACCTCAGAACTTACAAAAGAGAGAGAGAAAAAATAGAGACAGACTTAAGAGAAGATGAAGAGAGCAGAGGGGTTGCACTTCACTCCCTTTTTTACAGTGAAATGGCAACAAATTATGTGCGACACACTTTGCTATGTATATGAGAAGAAGGATTCATAGTCGCGATAAAAATATAAAAAAGGTCTCATGAATAAATAGAGAAACAGTAGTATATAAAAAGCTGTATATATGGAACACTAATGCTTAAAAGATACGATTGAGATTTTTTCGCCTCATCGATGCGGCCAATGTTACTTTTCTTTTCAATGCTTACAGAGTATGTTCAGTTTGTGAGATATGATGTGATCGTCAATATGTCTTCAGGCTCACCACCATATATTCAGTTCGTGACATGGATCAGACTTAAAAGTACTCTTTAAACATTCAATGGTGTCGTTATATTTTCAATTCTCAAAAAGAATATAAATAGTATACACAAAATCAAATGATGTCTGCCTTCGAAAAAATATTAGAGAATATTATTGTTTATACAGAGATTCTTGAAATATTGAAAAAGCAATAAGTTGTATAAATATTTTTAAAATCTGAATTATTGTATCTGATATTAAATTTTATTTAAGAAAAGACTATCTGATGTATTATACTTAGAGTTTATTTGAGCTCATCTTATTAGTGGGCTTTAAAAGAAGATTTTTATTTTTATTAGACTTGCAAATTCCCAAACAATAAGCTGAAGGTTTTTAGATTAAAAATTGAGTTCAAATGTTCTTATCTTAAAACAAATGATTAATTTATTCTCATTTTTTATCGCTTAGAAATGTTTGGAATGTTTTTCTGGTAATTAGGCGTATAGTAAAAACACTAAACTCTCTCTTTATTCCTGATATTAAATTCTATTTCTTTGGCGGTAAACAATCAAAAGATAAAAAAATACTTTAAAAAATAATAGAGCGAAGCGATGGCTCCGTTATAGTAGAGTAACTTTCTTTAAAATATTGGTTTTCAGAAACTAGAAGTAGAGGAAAATAAAGATAAAAAGAATATTCTCAGTAAATATAAATTTAGATCTGGAGAAGGAGGAGATCTGACAAATGGCAATTTGCTTAATGTGCAAATATATTGCAAAAAGTATATGCTTATGACGTATTGTAGAAAAAAGTAAATTGTAAATAATGTAATTCAAGGAAAAGGAATTCGACATTTCTCTTGATTCACTCCTTTTTGTTTTAATATCACTCGTGGGAACCCTTAAGGCATCCCATTTTTAGTAATCCAATGCATAAAAGAATAAGCACTTAAGGAACACAGTGAAGACCAAACCATTATAGTGTTCACAATGAACTATCCCTTTTGCAGGAATAATCCTTTGGGTACAATGATCTATATGTTTGAATTGGCCTTTTATTTACTATAGATATTATTCAATTGAAAATTGTGTGCATCCAAAAACTTTATACAATATTATTCAGGTCTATAAATATATGGCTGACAATAATAAAGTATAAATGAAGACAATAGTTATAATGAAACTTTTGACTTATCAATTTCGATTCTGTTAAGTTAAAGTAGCTATAAATGTGTTGGCACTCAAGACTTTAAGTGAGACAATTGAATGTTTTTGTGCAGCCTCTCAGCAATCGAATATACACTACACTTAAGTATATATTGGTATATAATATTAGGCAATGTTTGTGACATACAGTGTTTTAATAAGTGAAATGGTTAAAGATGAAGTATTGAATAGTGATGCTTACCTTGCCTTTGCCTAAAACTATTCCCCTGAAGCACCATTGAAGAGCTCTTTGTAGCTTTCCTGTTGATAGCATACACATGTAGGCTTATGTTTTCAAGTCCTGACAGCAATCAGCTTCCTTTTCAATTATAATAAGCACAGCCACGCACTGACAGTATGCACACAATACATAATACATAATTAATTGCTAATAATTATGTAAATATTCGATAACCCCAGAAAACAAGATCACACTAATTTCGATAATCACTTTTGGTTTTTATTTGAATTCAATATTTTCGTTTCAAATATCGCAAAATCGTTTTTCTGTAAAATCAAGTGATTAAATATACAATTAATGGAGCGATAAATTAGTTGCTCGTTTTTTCTCTCCAGAAGATAACAAATAGATGAAAAGTAACTTTTGTCGTTTTCTATGCACTTGTGTTGCGCTCGAGTTATACACTAGAATTGGGATTTAGATCCAGAGACTCATGCTTTGACTGGAGCTAATGCTGAACCGTTGCTTCCGTTGCTGACGATTGAATAGTATATGATGTAGGGATGCGCGAGGGATGCCTTTGTAAGAAAGACTCCACATTACAGACTTGCGGCGCTAATATTTCAATACTATGCTTATATCGTAATTCAATGCAAAAGTTCACGATCAAAGTTATGAGTTGTAATGTCTGTAGTGGTGGTGAGAGTTACGAGAGTTACGAGAGTTACTGCACTTACTTTAGTATTCGCTTTACTAAACTTAACTCGTATTGTGAGCTAAGTTTAGTGTCTATACACTCGGTATGGCCTCTATGGCAGTTGATGTCAATCTTTTTTAGGGCGCTCTTCCCTTACGAGTATGTAATGAAGTCATTTTCATTGAACATAATGTTAATTTCATCACGTCTGCGGACCCCGGCTTGAAATCCGCTACTGTTTGGAATTGTGAGGCCTTTCACTGGAGACAAGACCATAAGGCTTTGCAATAATAAACTCGAGTTTAAATGAAAAGCGCATGTCTTTTATTTATGTTGCAGGAGTTGCGGGATTTACTGGCGTATAATGTTTGATACGTTTGATACACCATTAATGCTATATAATATACACTATAATGAGAACAAAAAACTTGGCACCTCTTATGGCAAGTGTTTTTTATCACTATCATTAAAAACTGTTTTGTTTCCTAAAATTTATGTAAAGTTTTGTTTAAAATAAATATATTTTTTTACACCAAATATTTTCAAATCAATCATTTTGTTTCTGATAGAAAAAAGTTTATCTTAGGAATTGTTGCTTTTGTTATGAGTTTCGCTTTCAAACATATATTCGAAACACAATAAAACTTTTTGGTGTAAACCTTTCTCTGACAAAAGAGCTTCTGAAGATCATCGATAATGTATGAGTTGAAAATACTTCTCAGAAGTAATTCAACAATCTTTCAATTCTATTATCAAATTGAAATATTTATCATCAATGCTTTCGAGAATTCATTTGAGTTCAGTCTTATAAAAACCAGAATAAAGTTATTTGCCATTAAATAATTTTCTAAGACTTACGACTGGAAAGATTGAAATCAGAAAAACTCATTAAATAACTCATACATGAATACTAATAATAAATAATCCCTTAAGTATTTAATCAAAAATAAAAATCTTTCTAATCAATGTTTGTTAAAAGATTTGCTTTATATCTATCGGATTAATGCTGAGAATTAAGTCAAACGAAGACAGTAAGTACTGGTTATGTCAAATGATGTCGAGAAGATCTGTAGTTTGACTGAATTAATACTATATCTGACAAATCTGAAAACTTGTTATCATTAATTTATGGCTCATTTATTTCTAAGTAAGAACTAGTATTTCAACAAATCAAACACATTAGCAATTCATCACTTTTTAATAAACTGAATAAATAAGTTATAATGCAAATAATGTTTCTGAATTGGAATATTTTTTCTAACAATTTTCACAAATAATTGATGTCTAACTTAGATTTCATAAAAACTCAATTAATCTGATAAGTTCTCAATTACTTATAATATATAAATAATATATTTGAGTAACTGATTATTCAGAACTTAATACTAGTAGAGCTTCATTAGTACAATATTTGATATCCTAAAAAGGCATGCATAGCAACGGGTAAATATCTTCACTATGGAATCATTGTTTCCTTAGTTTTCCGAGAAAAACATCATTTCTATTCGTGTCAAATTAGAAGCTGATGAAAAGTGATGCTCAGATTGTTTTCTGAAGGGAAATGATACAAATAAATACTTATAAATAGCATTAACATCTGTGTAAAATAAACATATTTATGCATTAATCATAGCAATCAATTGATCAAAACTACTGTAATGTATAATCAAATGTTTTATTAATGAGTCACTTTTGCTATTCATTTTTGGATTCAAAATATGTCTTTTATTCATTTAATTATCATTTTTGATTGAAAAACATTATTTTCATCGTTTTCGATTTTATGAATTATAGATAAGTATGTGTGGGTGCTATTTATCAAATAAACTTAATCAAAAATAAACGAGAGCACGATCTCAAGCATCTGCACAAAAGCAAAATTCGCAGAAATGATCAAAATTATAAATGTTTTGCAAACTAATTGAAAATGACTCAAAGCTTTGCAGAGAAGTGTCTTTTCAAGCTATCATTAAAGCCATTCGTAATGCAACAGAACTTCAATTTATTGTTTCTCAAGATAAGAAATAATTTATCATAGGCTGAGATTAAAAGAAAAAATTATGATTAGTTGATAAATAATTCATGATTAATATCGTGTGATTATTATAAGATTGTTTGAACATTAGTTTTGTCTTATTTTTCAAATTTGTCTTCTTTTTTGTAACTTTAAGGAATATTCAGATCTAAAAAAGATTTTAGACCTGACACAATTCACAGCTCACAACTGGAAAAGTCGTTATTAAATTAGTGTATTTGCAATTCATGAATATACATAACTGTAAACAAAGAACTAATGAATTAAAAATGAATAATAGATTCAAATAAAACTTTAAAGCCTTTTTGAATTCTAATTGAAAATCCAATTCCAGGAATATTTAATGAGTTTCAAGAATATTATAATCAAACAAATTCAGGGCTCTTCTAATCTGAAATTTACAATGATTAAAGATTTAAACCCCTGAGTTATAGAATTTTTGTTGAGTTAAAATTATTTGAGTGATCCATAAATCGTCGATTTGGAGTGGTATTATGCTATTCACGTCTACATAAAATAGCAATATTTGTTATATTGATATATCATTGCATTCTTATTTGTTTATTTGCTTATTATCGGTGGACACGCAGCCATTCGAATGCTGAACCGTACAAACCTGATAACAGTTAATTTATTGCCTGACCGGTCAGTTGTAATGCAAGAGAGACTGATAGATATGCTGCTCTGCCAACACTGCAAATTATATGCTACTCAGTATGAAGTAAATAAAACTTGTTGAACTCAAGCTCACGTCGTATATATGGAGCACATTTTGCAACTTACATATCAAGCAGTTTGCATGTAATCAAATTATAGATACCAATAAAGAGATATCTTCAGCTCATAGACATCACATTCTTTCTAATTTGCTTCTTATCTCTACATTACATACACTGATAATATATTCGGTGCAAATTTGGCTCAATAAATATTATATCGAATTTTGTATATTAAATAAATTTTTTATTATTTTGTCGTTATTTAGCTTATGATTCAATCCGAAAATAAGAATTCCTTTTGATGGCTATTGAATAAAAAATATTCAATTCAATATTTACATAATACTTTATGTTTTATTATTGGCTAATCTTTTATGACTAGACAACTAATAAAAATCCTCTGATTATTGCATTCAGGAAAAAGAAATAGTCTTTTTTTATTTTACATTTCCGTTTAGAATCTAATGCTTTATTCAAGTCTCGCTCCAAATCATTGGATTTATTATTTATTTATTAAGTGTTTACAGCAAGAAATTTTTGGCATCTGAGGACCGAAATTCCGAAATTCTAAAATGATTCTGAAATAATTTTTTGCCACAAGATATTTAGTATTTTATAACAGAATTTTTGATCATAAAACAAGTAAATCACTCGATTAAAATGTTTAAATTGAGACAAATTATCTGCATATTTTCACTAATTGTTTTTGAAAATATGTTATTGACTTTATTCGCTTGTGATTAACTTACAAAACTTTCTATTATAATTAACCTAGGAAAAGTTTTCACCAAAATATGCCTCAAATGTCAAAGTGACATGATTAAATACAGTTTAAAAGTTCAAAAATCTTTAATTCATGTTTGATATTTAAAAATACTCAAAAGTAAATGATTTTAATTTTGTTTAAATTTTGTTTAAAACTAATATTCTATTTTAGTTATATATTATAGTGTTTCACAGATCAATTGTGTTTCATTAGTGGACGATCAGAAAGTTGAGATGAAGATTAATTTTTCAGATTCAAATATTTTATATCATACTGAGTTATCTTCATTAAAATTCATTGGGTGTCGTTTCAAAGTATTGTTTAAAATATTTTGAATTTTTTTTTCTTATCCAGCTGTTAAAACTTGACAGTAGACAAGATTTAGCATTAGTTTTCACTATTTCAGCCTAAGAAATATATCTTTAATTATTAAATTAAATTAGACTTAAAATAGACAGTATTTATTGATATTCGTAAAACAAGTTTTGAACTTAAGATGAAATAAGTTCTGAACTAATTATTATTGAAATAGTAATTTCAACTGAAATTTTACTATAAAATTCCTTAGTAATTATACATATTTCAGTTCCTTTTTTCTCATTATACTACTTTTTAGTACTAAAATAACATCTAATCTGAAAAAACTGAATTTTTGAATAATATGAAATCTAAAATCCTGATTATAGGGATTGACTTCGAACGGGAGACAGACAGATATAAAATGACGAATATATATGACATAAGTTTATAAGGTCAATTATTATTGTATTGTTGTTTACATTATGTTTTCCTAATTTGTAAGTTTATAGACATGAAGAAATGGAATCACATTAAGGAAAATTTCTATAAGTGTAACTATACATGTATTGATACTACAAAAAAAGAGGAAGAATATAGAGGTTCTTTATGATTCTGGTGAAAACATCGCAGTAAAGATCTTGAATACTGATGAAATCGTAAAAACAGTATTCATTTTTTCCATAATCTTTGAAATAACATCTCTTGAATACAAAACCACTTCGAACTTTGGTATCTGAGTTCAGACCTTGGATTTGATCCTAAGAATAAGCTAGAATTCAGCCAACGATTCACGATCTTTGATGGAAAGAGATTACTATTGTTATAACTCATGGCTATATTAAATAATATCTGAAAAGAAATATTATATAAAGCCTTTCGCCATTTGGAGATATATTGTATTTTTCATTAAGAAGAGTGAATGTGCCGAAAGTGAAATCTAGTCATTGATTTGTGTATTAAAACGGTAATAAGGATTTAAGATCCAATTAATCTCAAAAATCATTTCAGTATGAAGTCATAAATAATTCTCTCTCTCTCTCTCTCTCTCTCTCTCTCTCTCTCTCTCTCTCTGAGTGTGTGTGTATCACAAAAGCAATAATTAAGGAATGTTCAAATAGTAGATTCATTGATCTCAGTATATAGATATCACTAAAAGCTCTTTCGATTGCTTATTTGTGAAAATCTAAGTTTCGTTGAATATTTTGAGAAAATTGAATAAGCTATAAATAATCAATTCTAAAAAATTGAATAATCTTAAGTTATTATCGAGAGCTATTTAATTAATTTTAATTTATATGAGACTTGATTTACAGCTATAGATTAGAGTAACTGAGTTAATAAATCGTAAGGCAGAAAAACATATATACAAGAAAAAATTGAATTGAAATCATTGTTTCATTAAGTTTTTTATCAAAGAAAGAATTATTAGAAATAAAACTCCTGTGTATAAATCTGTATTTTTGTTATTTGAGTGACTTTTTTCACTCTCATGAACTACATGTTCAGTATTTCAATTGAGTCAAACTGTCATTTGAGAGAAAAACAATGAAATGTAAATCCTGATGGCTTATCAAGAAGTCTAATCAATACGTACAGCACTAGTGATGCGCTTCTTTAAATAGAACGAACATATACTCAGTGTTCGTCAAGTTTTCAAACAAAATGTTCTCAACTGAATACTTCTGCGAATATCTTAATTAAAACATGTTAAAAGTTAGGCCTAAAAAGGAGAAAACATTAATTCTATTATTTTTCAAAGAATCGCGAACTGCTTTCAAATATAAAACAACACAAGCTTTTCAGAAAAAAGAGAAAGGTCACAATTCAAACTAATTTATACCGAAATTTCAATCCAATCTCGAAATTGGGTGTTAAACATATTTACAAAATGAAAATTCAAAACCCAGATCTGAAATAAACTGGTTTTAGATTAAAGTTTGGCTACAAATGAATCTTTTGTGTAGCGCTCAAATCGCCTTATTATGAACAGTTGGAAACAGTCTCTAATCAGGAATTATTCGCAAATATTTCACTAGGAATTTATTGAGAATTAGCATTGATCCCAATTACGTGCTGGTTCTTTATGATGCTTACCATCTATATTACAGTCTTGGTTTTGAAAAGGAAATCTGATTAGTAGAATCATCATCAATGCTATTGTTATCATCATCATCACCATCAACAACAACTACCACTACTCCTACTACTAAATCCTCATCATATGCTAGCAAAGACTCATCAGCATCTTTGAAAATGGATCTGTTATGCAATACTGGCAAAAAAGCACATAAAACATATGTAATTCATAAATAAATATCTTTGTTATTAAATAAATTTCCAACAAAAATATTGCATAACAATTCTCATAATAAGCGATAAGATGTTTTGTGAAATCGAAACATATCATCTCCCAAATTAATCGAAGTTAAGAGAATTTTCTTATTAGAATAAGCCTAAGATAGAATTTCTCAATAATATCAATTCAATTATAAATATTATATTCAAAACAAGTTTATTATGCAATCATATTGTTATTTAATACTCTTGAATGCAACAAATTCATGGATAAAGAGATCAACAAAAATTTTTTGCATAACTTTCTATTCGTGAAATGATTTAATGATTAAATAACTTCATGTTTATTCCTGAATATCTTAAAAATAAAATAATTTTTTATATCTAGATTTATTAAATCAGAGTTCAATAATATAATATTTGAATATCATTATAAAGATGATATTAATGTTAACTTGAGTATAAAATTTGGTCTATTTTCAAATTCTTAATGTTAGATTATTTAGTTTGTGTGTAGATTAGAAATCAATAATTTGTTGAGCACATTAAGTTTAGTGAAGAATTTTGGTAAACCCTAATTGACAATATAATTGATGATTCACTCAAAGCCTTTCAATCGAACTTCTTTCTCATGTGTTAGCTCAAATAATTTTGATTAATGTGTTTCTGATTTCACTAATTTAAGAAAAATATTTCAGATTCCCGTAGATAGTAATGTTGTAATTATGCAAAAATTCACTGAAAGAATTTCTGGAATTTTCATCAATTTTAAATCGAAAAATGATTCAATAGAATTTAAAATTAGAAGATTAAGCTCTCCATAATTTCAAGTGAATGAATATGAAAATGTGTGAAAATAATGGATTTGTTGAGTTAATTTTTGAGTTTGTCTATTCTAATCTTATTTGCTGCGGACGATCAAATTGAAAAGCTATCTGAGCCGTTCTCTGTGTACTTTCTACTTGCGAGCAATCAATTTGGTAATGTGCTAAAGATGTTTACATTGTGATTGTTGAATGACTTTAGTTTACATTATATCAATATTGCGCTAACACTCAAGAGTCAGATATCTCAAGTTTTTTCCTTAGAAAAAATAAAATAACATCCTATGACTCGAATAGTGAATTAACTGATAAATGATTATATAATAATTGATTTTTCTTATACTTTTCTGATTTCTTAATATAAATCTTTTTTATATTGTAATTATTTTCGAGAGAGAATTTAGTACATTTTAATAATTTTTTATTAAAATAAATCATTGCTCATAAGTAGTGTCAAAAAAACATTTCTAGAATGAGCAATATAAAAGACGATAAAATTGCTTCAGTGTCATAACAGACAGAAATAACAATATATAACACAGAAATATTAAAGCATGAATGAATGTTGCTGTCACTCATGCACTGTTTCATTTGCTAGTTCTTCGCCTATTTTACAGAAGAAATCAATATTTTTAACATAAGGATATTATCAAAACTCTTAGTATTGTTAAAAATGCGGTTGTTTTTTGCCATTTGGTTTTTGCTACCTTTGTATCGGTTTGACATGAAGTGTGATATGAAGAAAAATTAAAAGAAAATATAATTTCAAATATATAAATATCTTTTCAGAAAATAAAATTAAAGAATTGATAGACTCGGGGAGAAAAATGTTTGAGTCAATGAGCGCATGGCTTCTTAGACTTTCATTAAACTGAGAAAATTAATTTCACATAAAATTCAGTCTTTTGTGCCAAATTTCACTCTTCTTTTAATTTAAAAACAAAATGTTACAAAACTTCTTTATAACTGATTTCGATTTTTTCATTAACAAATTCAGAAAAATTGCATTTTCACACAATTCTTCCCCTCCCTTTCAAGTATCTAAAAGGATGATAACTTATACATTAATGCATTATATACTGGTATACATTGGTATGAATGCTGAGAACATGGAATGCAATCGTATCTTGAAGTCAATCTCAAGTGAGATGCAGTTGGCATAGAGACTAACTTCTAAAGAGAGAGTACAACACAAAATAGAAAAGACACTCTTCTTCATTCACAATAATGTTAAAACTCTGGAAATACCCTTCGGGGCGAACTCTGAATTTTGTTGACTTTCAATTTGATAGCGAAAGGATATTAAAAATTAATCACTGAAAGAATCGACAAAAGAGTCAAACGCTTTATATTTGCTGTAAAACAATGAATAGGATAAAATATTTTGTCCATTCTATCAGATGATAAAAGTGTGTCTGTGGAGAGAGAGAGAGAGAGAGAGAGAGAGAGAGAGAGAGAGAGAGAGAGAGATGTATTACCTAATGGAATATTTCTAAGTTGATTGATTCCCTTAAAAGACAAATTCCTCTTTTACATTTGAATCCAGAATGAAAAACACTTACTTTTATGACTTACTTAATGAGTGATGCTTTTAAAGTCTATATTTATTATGTAAAATCATTTTTATCAAAACTAGAAATCTTTGAGTTGCTTTTTAACAAAAATTAAAATTGCATTTGAAAAATGTTAGAATTCGCTTTTCTAAAGTAGGAATTAATTCCTAAAGGATTACTAAATAAATTTTTTGTTTTGCATCATATTTGAAGCGCATGCTTGACATTAAATTGTATCATAAAATTGAAGATCTCAATAATTCATTTTCACTTTATTGAGTGAAATTTTCAATTTCCGAAGATGTAGTATCGAAGATGCTGTTTGCTTCATATTAAACATTTTATGACTAAATTATTAAAAATTTCAATTCAAACTGAAATTCCGATTTTAAACTTTCACAATGCTTGTCTGCATATATCAATAATCAGTATTATAGATTGTTTTCAGTTCTTAAAATATGATTTTAGCACATTCGCCAACAATTTTTCTGAGTTTAATATGTTATGTTTGAGAGAAACCATAATCTCCTGAAAAGTTGGGAAACTTTCATTGTAATAGAATTTCAAGAACAGTAAATAGAGTTAATATAATTTGATTTTTCAATAAAAAGGTTCAGTCAATGTATTGGATAAAAGTTATAAAATTGGCGGAAAATTGATAGATAAAAGAATTTTAATCAATCGATCTGAGTATTGGTATCTGAATTAGAATGTTTTTAATTTATAGAATAATAACAGTAAATAAAAGAAACGAAGAATTTGAACTCGAAAGTAGGACAATTCTCGCAATGATCATTCAAATAGTTAAAATCATCAACAAGTTAGTTACGCAAAGGAGCATTCAAGTTATAAAAATTAATTTTCAAATATTTTTCAGTTTCGTATTTTTATTATTTAGCCATTCATTCGATATCAAAAATGGAAATTTCGCATATGTTTGCCTTCATTCTAATTTTTTTCGAGAGTTTTACACAATAGTTTTGAATAATTCAAATATAGCTTACGTGAGAATATACAGAATAATTCTGTGCCATAAAACAGAATTTCTATTGTGATATTATCAGTGCTTATGTCTGACATTATCATTAAAGCACTCTTTTCTTCCTTCATATGTGTGAGCTATATATGAAGGCCATCGATAATGAATTATTAATTTATGCTCACAAAGAGATAAAATAAAAAAGAATGAGATCTACTTTCTTATAATTTTTGTTTTCACCAGAGCTAGGAAGACACTAAAGCTTCTTTCATATGATGGTAGTTAAAGATTAAATACAGATAACTTATCAAGTATTGTGTATTATTACCAGGAATTGGGAGCAGAGCTTATCGTTAAATAATAAAGTAAGAACTAGTTGCCAACAACAAAACTAAATTCAACAACTGATCTGTACTGAAATCTAAACCTTTACTTCAAATTTAATGAGTTGGAAGAAATCTTAACAATTTTTCCGTTACTTGATTTTTGCTGAAATGTGATTCAAGAAAATAATGAAGCTTTCAAACGCTTTTGTATGGCTCAATTCGTCCATTTGAAGTTTGGGCTCATGAGAAGACACCAAATTCAAATTTAAGTGAAAAAAAACAATTTCTCATTTCATTAAGGTGGAGGACGATTTCTGCAATCTGAAATATGGCTGATGTTTTCAAATTGATGTGTCTCGTTTATCAATTCTGAAAAATTGAGCCTGACCAAATATTCTATTGATATACAAATTATTTACTTTAATAGAAAAAATTTCTCAAAATAGACGTTTAGACGAATAAATGTTGAATGATTTATTTCAAATATAGTAATTCTTAAATAATTCAATTATGTTTATAATTCTCGAACTTTTTAATAAAAATTATCTGTTTTATGATAAAGTAGTAATCATAACAAAACTTAACCGACTTATCCTTTTAAATAAGTTTTCAAACAATAAAACTATGATCACTGCTTCTTAAGCTCTTCTTTATTTTTACTAAAAAGTAATAATAAAGTTGAGAATAAAGTTAAAAATATTGAGAGAAAATTATTTTTTTTGAAATCCAGAAATGAAAAAACTATTAAGAGACTTATAAACTAGCAACAATTTTGCTCGCGAACAATAATAAAGCGCCTTGAAAAATTTCCTATAGAAAAGCATTATGCCCAAAACTTTAAACCTTGGTAACTTGGCCTCTGGTCATTTTTCGGCCAATTTTTTTGTCGCGTTCCGGCTTAGGTCATAGTAGTTTGAAATTATACCGGTCTCATATCTGTATCATAACCAGGGGCCGAGTCTATAAGGGGTCAGACAGACAGACAAACAAACAATCACACTTTTGAATGATATAATATAGATTTTAGACCAAACAATTGTTTTAGAAATAAATTCAACTCAACTTTCCGTTAAAGTTCCAGCAAAAGTCTCATTTGTGAAGAACATTTTAAGTAACTTAAAATAACTCTCATATGACTCATAATACTGTACGAGTAATAATATTTATCTGAATTATCCCCTGAAGTGACATTTCTTCCTCAACACAATAGATTAATAGTAATTTCATATTATTTCGATTCATTGATCTATGTTATGATGATGAACACTAAAAGAGTTTATTAATACAATTAATAAAATGATTTATTTAATTAAGTATTTAATGATATAACAAAATTTTGCAGTAATTCCAAATAATTAACAGCAAATTGAATGTATTTTCGTACAGCATTTTCATAGATGATAAAGGGGGAAGATTAGGTAGGGGTTTAGACCCTGTCTTCGATGCTCAAAACGGGACCCCTCCCAAGATTTCTGGGGAAATACTTTGCTTTCATGACAAATTAAGATTAAATATGAGAATAAAATATTTGTGAAAAATTAAGCTAATCTTCTTTATTAAAATGATGATTTTTGAGCTCTCCCTTTGATTTTGAACGATAGACCCCAAGTTCAAAGGGTGATCTTTATAATATATGCGTTTTTTCCTAACATTCATATGAAGTTGTAATTTTTGGGTTTTTAAATTTGACGAGCATAATATAATTCAAACAAACTTCAATTCCTGGATAAAACATCGTTAATAAAAATATCTTCTAAAATATATCACAAAAAATAATAATAATTTCGAAAAATACCTCAGTTTTATGATTATTTTTTTTGGGGTAAGAACCAGATTAGTTTGAGTCTGAATAAATAATAATTGTAATTAAAATTTTTGATAACGATTCGAAACAATATTAATCTATAAGAGAACAAAAACTCTCGACTATAAATAGAATCTTTAATAGTTGGCTACGAACGGACAGACACAAAGTTCAAATGATTAAACTCATTTTTCACCTAAAAAATGTGGGAAAAAATAATAAAACAAATAATTTAATAGATTGATAAAATTTAATATGTTCAAGCTAATGACATAAGTTGACTTTACAGTTGAAATTATCTGAAAGGACATTATCACAGAATAGCCGAAAATCGCTTAGCATGGCAGCACTTCTCACTATGATTTTTTCTTAGCTTATC
>JAQFXV010000062.1:0-43624 GCA_034694065.1 Camisia spinifer
TTAGGGAAAGCAAAGCATCAAAATTTAGGGAAAGCAAAGCATCAAAATTTAGGGAAAGCAAAGCATCAAAATTTAGGTCACTATTATAGCGCTAATAATACCAAAAAATATTAAATTACATTTTAAGTTTGAATGAATGAACAAACTCTTGAAATTTTGCTTCTTAAGAATCTCTCAATGATTGAGTTATTGCACAATTACTTGACGATGTGGTACGCACTCAATAATCATTTATCGAATCAAGTTTTGAAAAACTATAAAAAAAAACTTTTTTTAGAAACTATTCCAACACAACTGTCTCTAAAGCCATTAGATGTCACTAACAGTTTCTTTATCGGTTAAATCAACACTAAATTAAATAATTCAATACTATAAGTATGTGAGACTAGAAATAATAAAAGAACAAATAATTGAAAATAAAAAAGTCTGCATAAAACACATTCATCGGTTTAATCGCTTTGCCTCAGATCAAAATGTGATTGATTTGAGCTGATGTGTGAATGATGTGTGAATGATGTGTGGATGATGTGTCAGCTCCACAGAAAAGAAAGCTGTGACAGATATATCTGAATACAGAAAATGATCCAATTCTTAATTAATCATTCAATTTATCGCTAATAATTTGAAACATTTTCTAAACTTAAAATAAACAAAAATAGATTCAATAAATAAAAATGAAGCTATAGTTTTAAAGCATATACAAGTATCTGATTCTCAAATTTGTCTGCTAACCAAAACTTCGTAAATGCACAATAAATGCAAAATAAGTGAGTCATTTGATTGATTTGTGCTGAAGAAGGTATGGTTACAGCTACCAAAACATTGTCCACGAAACTACGGATTGTAGTAATACTTATGTTGTCAAAAGTAAGAAAGTTTTTAAATTATGTGAGAAAAGAAAGCCTCGAACCAATAGTAAGATAGTCTAAAATTAGTTGAATAGGTCTAATATTAGATTAATGATGACTGAATCAAACTTATAAATTATCTTAACGAAAGATGTTTATCAAACAATACTTGAAGATAATGGAACTTTTGATGAATGAATTTTAGAATTGAAGTTTACGAATCATTAACTCATTCAATAATGATTCATAAAAACTTTATCTAAATGAATATTTTTTATGTCTCTGAAGGGGAAAGTGCTTTTTCGAGAAGAATATTGAATGAAGTCATGAATTCCGATTGCTTTCTTTTCCCCAAACAGATTATGAAAAACATCAAAATGTAATTTGAAAAAGAATGAAAACGAATATAAATCTAAAAAATTAATGTAAAATAAGCTTTGAATCGTGGTTTTATTCAAATGTTTCTGCAATTTAAGAGAAAATTTATTTCGAAAATGCTTTGTCAATAACTTTTAGAAATAGTTTTGATATTAATGTCTAATATAATAATATGAAACTCAAGGTCGGGCATCGAGAACAAGGAAGACTTCTTTTATTGGACAACATATTTTTTATGCAATCAATAATAGCGCCTAAACGTTAGAAAATAGTCTGCTATTAAAATTGTTTTACCATCACTTTGAGTGCCCCTCATTTCATGATCACAAACGCGGCATTCATTGAGGAGTCAACAAAAAATAGTATGTGTTATGTGTTATGTGTTATGTGCGGCCAAACAGACCATTAATTGAAGACTTGAGATAATTTTAGGTTAACATCAAAGTGCGGTTCGGCTAAAGGGAAAAACTAGAACAATATTTCATAAAAAGAAAACTGTATGCTTTAGTTCTGTTTAATAAATAATTTCTAATTCTTATATTTATACTAGAAATAAATTAATTTCACTTTTTATTAAATACAAAACTTATTATTTGATATTACAAAATATTAAATGAAGAATATTTAACCAATAAATCAGCCTAAGAATAAGGTTTACAGAATATGTTTCATTTTATTTGCAAACTTTATTATATTTATCCAGTAATACCGGTAGAGAAGTTGAGTATTGATAAAATCTTGATTGAAATGTAATTTTATAGTTTTATGATGAAAGTCAATTTATGCAGATTTGACATCGTTTTACTTTATATATCCAATAAAGCAAACTTTTAGAAGACTTAAAAGGATTTTTGTTCTACACTCTCTTTTTATAAAGTCAGCACAATATAATACTTTTTTCGAGTGCATAACTATAAAAGCATTGCAAATGTCTTAACACTAGACTTCGGCGAATAACATGAGTCACGGTGTATACAATGATGGTGTACTGTATATACCTGTATATAAAGAGATTCCGAGACGCATAAAAAATTAATTTTCCCTTTTAACTATATTTGAAAACAAATCTCTAGATATGAATTCATAGATTTATTAGATATTCAATTTTTCTTGAATGATATTTTTAAAGTAAAAACTTTATAAATGTCTGCATAAAGCAAAAACTTAATATTTTCATTCATTCATAATCTTAATTTTATGGATTTTTTTTACTATAAATAGAATCAGAATTCAAAATGTTGAAAACAGGGTTATTTTTTGCCTCTGAGGAATCTCTTCTCGAATTAAATTTTTTGAAAATTTTGAACAAAGAATTTTTTGTCTCTCATTGAATAACATTCCTCTTTATATTATATATAAATTATTGAAACAGTCGAATGATTCAAAAATGAAACAAAATATAAATTTTAAAATTTTATTAAGAATTGATCACACGTTCAGCTTTGAAATCTTCTTTATTATCCATGAAATCGATTGGGAAACGATCTGATTTCATGAGTATACCTTCCATAAGGTTTTGCAGTTTTTAATAACAAATTATTTCAGGAGTTCCGATATAAGGTGTCAGCGTTTTGATATCAATAAAATTTAAAAATTATTTATAATGATCATCAATATAATAGAATTGAATTTATATACAGTAATTGAATCAGTTTTAAAATGAATAATTCCGAAAACTTAGTTTTTTAAGAATCACATTCCAATATAAATGTAGTCACCAGTAAATAGAGTTATATGACTTTTTACTTACATCAACTTTTTTAGATTCAAATACCGGAAAAACTTGTCGAAAAACTTTTTCCCAACTCTCACACTCGCTTACTTTCATGAAAAAAATCGATTTATTTCGGAAGTCATTCTTAAATCTCTTTTATCTTTGGTAATTAGTTTTTATTTGATTATTCAAAAATTTCAAATGAAAAAGCATAATAGATGCATTTTATCTTATGTAAAAGTTTTAAATATTAATTATAGGCAAAACGGGCAAAATATTGTAGTGTTTGTCATGACTACTATTTCATTATAAAAGAATTTTGTTATGTGGGACATCCATTCAATGTTTTTCTAATTGATTAATTTAGTTATTTATTGTATAACAATAACATCCTGAGTCCATTGTCAAATATCGAATAAAAAGTATTAAACTAAATGTATGCATATGTCAATTTTATAACTTTTGCAGTATGTTCAATATCTCTTGTGTGCACACTTTGTTTTTTAATTATAAATTCTATTTCAAGTTATATCGTGTATACGGTGTAGAGATGCATAGAAAATGTAATTAAATGTCAACTTTAAAAAATGTTTGTCTACAGCCAAAATTGTTTTAAATTGTTCGCTTCTCTATAATATTTAGGCAATTTCAATTTAATTTATAAAATATTCAAATCTTTCATAAAATTGAAATTTTACAAGAATTTCAACAAATTTTTCAATTTGAAACCAATTAAAAATTTAAGTTTTCCAATTTAAACATTTGCATAAATTTGAAATAAATATAGAGTTTCAAATATTGAACAGGCTTTTATTTTTTTAGAATATTCATCGAATACTTATCAGATGAAATTTTAACCAAATTGTTTCTATTTTTCTTCAAATTTGGATAAATTAAAATTAAGCATATTATGCGGTGACACTTATTTAATGTACATTTGCTATATTTTTTATCCAGATTTCGAAAAAATAATGATATATCAGATAATAAAAAAAATAAATACTATTTTCAATTTCATTTTCGATTTTAAAGGTAAGACTTTACAGCTTTTCCGTTATTATTCATTTGTTCAAAGGCTATAATCATTTTCCTGAGAAATATTTTATATTTCAACTATTAAGAATCTGATTGGCTTGACATGTATTAAATCTTTCATAACTTGATATTTGCTCAACTAGTGTTCCCACCAAATCAGCTTGAGTTGAGCTGCAGCTCAATTCAAAATTACTTGTGAGCTGACGTGTTTGTGTATCAATTGAGCTGAATTTGATTAACTATTGAATAACCTTTTCTCTAAAATTCAAATTAAAACATTCAATTACGCTTATTTTCATTGTTTGAATATTGATTCTTTATAACTATCATTTTTACTGAATTTAAACCTTATTTAATTTGTAATTGAAAACTTATCTATTTTTTACTCATATTTTCGGAAACTTATTCAGAGTCGGATCAAACTCATCTCATCTGAACAGGTTCAGTTCAAAGTCAGGTTTCACTATTCTCAATTACAATGAAGTCATGAACATAATGTATTCATATATCGTAAAATCAAAAAATACTTTCTAATTATGATCTTATTTTATGAATAATAATTATAAAAAGTAATCAGATTAATTAGAAATAGAAGTATTTTTAGGATAATAATTAGACAATTAAATAATCTGCCCCTTATTTGAATCTCAATTGAACCTGAGAGTCATTAATTGTTGAAAGATGACTCAAAGTTAGAGTTATTATACTTCAATATAAATTGTAAGTTAAATGATATTTGTTTAACAGAATACTTAATGATGAAATTAGCACAAAAGCTCCAATAAAAAGTAGATAAATTTTTCAAGCAGATAACTTCAAGTTATCATGAAGTTTAATAAGATCATCTACATAACAACCTAATAATTTACCTTAAACTGAAAATACTGAGCTTGTAATCAGCTATTATAAGCTTGTATTTATCAGATATTATTTTAGCTATTAAACTGAACAAAATTTGCTCAAAATAAGTTTGGGATTCATTACCTACAAAAAAGCGATTTGAATTACGCGATCAAAGAAACATAGTATTGAGAAGGAAAAAAATAAACTTTCAGCATAAAATTTTTTTTCTTTAATTTTTGCAGTCTTTTCGTGTTTGCCAACAAATAATAAATCATGTTTAATATTATTTCAAAAACTAAAGTTATTTTTAATTTCGATAAAAATGAAATTCAACATTAATAAGTATTAATATAAGGATCGAGTATTTATGGTTAGAGTTTCTATAAATTAATAATTATTGTATAAAAGTTAGTTTAAATATCTTTCCATAAAATTCCATCAATTATTAATTATTCTATGATTAAAATAATTATTCCAATAAAAATGAACTAAAATGACTGAATTCTTATTACCTGTTGAAGTTTATTAACTTTTGATGTTTAATTTGAAAAAGAATGGGAAAAGTTTTATTTATTAATTACTTTATAGTCATAAAATATAATTCATTTTTGAATTGAGAGCAATGCAAAAATGAGAATTCTTTTTATTTGTATTTTTCTGAATTGTATGGAATTTGTCGTCAAATTGAGATGTAAACTGATGTAAACAATAGGCTTTACTTTAATGCTCTTAATATTGCATTTATTTTGTCAGTGAGTTTTGCCGATAGAGATAAAGCCCTTTTATTAGACTGGAGTTAAGGCTCACGAGTGGTTATAAAGTAATAAAAGTGAAATACTTTAATGGAAATAAATGGAAGTCAATGTCCCACAAAAAGCATAATAAGACTACACCTGCATTCGAAAATATAAATATCAATAAATAGGCAGAACTAGAATCCGATTCCTTGGTTAAGAAGTAGCTGTTGGTAGTTATAGGGATTGTGTTTAACATCACATGTTATACACTATGCATAGAAGTACTCAAATATATACTGTACTAATACAATAATACAATAATACAATCATAAAAGTATTTACAGTGGCGGAGATTTCAATTTTTATGAGCTTTTTCAATGTAATAAAATTCAAATACGATTACTTACAGAAACTAAATTAAATAATAAACAATCTTTATATAATTCAAAGAATACGCCACTAATATATGCTTTTCTGTTCCCTCGAAATACGGAACTTTTGGCCCAACAAACAAGAATGCAATTTTCAAAAGGTTTGGTATGGCCTCAAAGTAAATAAGTTTTGTTTTGTTGTTTAGCAAAATGGAATGCGCACTATAATTGAATTGCATCCCAAATTGATTTGACAGTAGAGGATAAGTTGTCCGAGAGTTGGACCCTAGAGTCTCAAAATTATTTTTTATGTTTAAACATGTGATAATAAGATACGTGAACTTTGAACTTGAGAAAATACAAAACCGGAAGGGATACGGAAACTAAAAATAGATTTCTAGCGAGTTATTTTTGGAAACGAAAGGAGAACTGAATTGAATTCGTAACATTAGTTTAATGTTCTTTCAAAAGAAAAGACCATCTAACTTTAAGAAAAATTTTACTCAATTACTCATAAGGAAACGTGAGCTAATGCAGATGATTTAGCTTGTTTTTATCATTAGTCAGAAGGTACTTTATTCATTAGATTTTTTCAAACTCAAAACCTAACTGATAATTAAAAGATATTATTGAATTTTCGTTGATTCTTTCAAATAATAAATATTAAATTTTGAAGAAATCGTATGAACATATAATTTACATCAGGTTATATACATTGCATTGCCTACCGATGGAGATCTTTCTTTTTTAGTATGAACATATGAACATATGAACATACTGTATTTAAGTATGAAAGAGTGAAGAGATTTTTTAAAATAATCCCATTCTCCAGAAAAACTATGAAAACTAATTAAAATTTTTGAAAACTTTTTCACAAAAATCAATTCGATAGTCTGTAATCGATCGAGTCTTGAATCATCCTTTAGTTGACTGTCACTATGACTATTCTTTCAATGAATATTTTAAGTTCTAAATTTATGTTGAGTTAAGAATTTTATTTATGGATAAAAAAGATTAAAACAGTCATTGGTAAACGATAATATTGCATAATAGCGTTTGATTTGGATCTATTACTTTTCTAATTAGAAGTAATCATAAAAGGACTCCTTATATTATTTCTAGAGAACCACAAGAATTAATAATTTGAATCCAAGATATAATTCATTTAAAATTTTCAATTAGAGAACGAAAAACTAAGATATCCTTAATTTCGAACAATAGAGTCCTGTTTTCTATTATAAACTAAACATTAAGACAAGTATATTAAGTTAATATTTCATTAGATATTCATTTGAGTTGTAGTTCACTTCCTTAACTTCTGAGAGAATATGTCTCACGAAATGCTATGCCATATAATTTTTTCCGCAGTGATTGCAAAATGATTACATATCTTAAAAGACCGTCTATTTATTCAATGTATTTTCTAATAACCCATTCAAATACATCAAAACAGTGAAATGGATAGATTTAAAAAACTTGTTTTCACCCTTTTGAGTATCAGAGAATATTTCGTGAAGTACATTATGTATTATTTTCATTGTTAATATATGAGTACACTCAATAAGGAAGCGATGTTTTGTTTAAACTAGTGCTTCACATGGGTTCCCGGGAAATGGAATGCTCCCGGGAACTATTGGATAATAATTTCAATCATTTCTAACCATTTTTCATAGTTTTCATATCAAATTTTGATTATGATTTATGGATAAATAGTTTAAATTTAAGAAGAGTATCAAATCCGATGATTTTAAGTGAAACAAAGCTTAAACTTTATTTAAATTTTCACAAAAAAAATTCATAATTTTTCGATCCTGAAAATGATAAATTTTTACATTTTAAAAGCTGAATTTCATGCTTTTCAATTCTTTGATTGACCTTCCAATTATCCTTCTCCTAAAATGAGGCTGAATTAGAAAAATTAATTTTATGAGCCAAAATGGCGGAATCGTGATCCCGGGAAAGGCGAACCAAAAATCCCGGGATAAGCATTCCCGGTTAGATGATCCTCTAGTTTATACTATAGTATAGGTATAACCGTTTCAAGAAATGTGAAAACACTTTACTGTTCAATAAAAAATTCAACATTCGGTTAATGTTAAAACAGTTTTTAAATTATATTTATAATGAGTATATTAAAGTTTACGACAAAATTAAAAAGAATTTCAATAAAATATTTAGACTAAAATTAAATCAAATTAATGAGCTTAATATGATTTGATAACTTCAGCATTAAGAATGAGCTTTTACATTATAAAAAGTACTAGAAAGAGAATTGGTCGCTCACGCGATCAAAGAAATAAAGCCCGTTAAAATTTAGGCCTATCCATGAAGACGTCTTTGAAATTTTTGACGTAATTTATGGAAATGACTTAGCTTTTGGCGCCCCTCAGGTCATACTGGTTCTAATGATACGGGTCTCATGTCCAGGGGCCGAGTCTATAGTCGCAGAAACAAATCCACAAACATACAAATTTTGAATATTAGTATAAGGATACTCTGGAGTTTCCTTTTATCATTCACATTTCAAGGCTTCAATTAACATTATAATTAAGAATTTGTATACGGCGAGTCAAAAAACCTTACAGCGAAAACAGCAAATAATAGAGAAAAATCTATTTAATATTCGGATTCTACGTAAAAAATAGATAAAAATTGAGAATTGCAATCACCTAACTCAAACTTATAGCAAGCAAATTGGTATATTCTCGGTATTTTTCGATCTTTTTTTCGATAACTTAAATTTGAAAAATATTCCTGCAGCAAAAATTTCAATTGATTTAAGAAAATGGATTACAGATTTTAATTCAATTCTCTGAGAAACATGATAAAAAATTCATTCTAATCATCAGTTCGTGCTCTTTTGTTATATTCAAAACTTTGTAGCCTTTTTTCATTACCTGCATGTAAACTTTTAAATAAATTCCCGCGGAATTCTAAGCTTAAAAAAATTTCTGTAAAATTTTTATAAAGCTAATTTCATATATTAAATACAAACATTCGATCCATTTGACCCTATCTATGAAGATTTTCGTTTTGGAATTTTTTTTATAAGAAAATCAAAGCATAAATATTGAATATTGAAAATCATTCAAGTTGCTTTCATTAAGTTTGAGCAAGGTGATTGCGATTCTCAATTTTTTAAATAGAATTCGAATATGAAATTGATTTTTCTCTATTATTTGTGGTTTTTGCTTTAGGGTGAGAGTAAAAGGTTTTTTGACACCCGTAGATATTTGATATTAACATTGAATACTAGTTAGCATTCTTAGTACCGGAAATGAATCTCAAAAGCCTAATTCAACAGTTATTCAACTTATTTAAATAACTGTTAAGTTAAACGATAAACACTCTGGGCTTTTATCCCGCAAATCCCGAAATTTTCTTTAGTCAATGATTAATCAATTTTTAAATAATTTGCAACTCAACTAAATTTTTAAATTCTGAAACTATCGAAATTTTTAGATTAACATAAAAGCAACAAATAGTTATGAATTGCTGAAAATATAAGAACTTAAATAAGAATATAAGAAATAAATTATAACGGAATAAAAAGAATTTTTCTGGGTTTTATTTTAAATGATTTTAAATTCATCGAATATTTTGATTGATTGTAAAAATTTTCATCTTATTTGACTACAAAAGTCACGAGTCTTTCTTTGGCTTTGACTTCCGTGAGAGAAATTTGCAGAACAAACATGAATTGAAGCAATAAAGATGAGAAATCTATTCTTAAGATTATGTTTAGATTTGAGGGCTGAGTGAAAAATAATCAATTAAGATATAGAATAAAATAAGTCATTTAGTTTAATGGTGTGTACTTTTAATTGGACTGAGAATCTCTGATTATTTATTGAAAAACTATTTAAATATTTAAATCTCGGCAATAATTAACTTATATATAAGAAATGAAAGCAAGGAATGAGGAATTTTTTAAAAAGTTTTTTACTTGTCATATTATATTTGGAATTTCGCTAAATATCACAACAATTCAAATGAAAACAAAAATTAGTCAATTAAAATTGAAATTACAGCTTTTTAACTCGGATTGTTATAACAAACAAGTATATAGTTTCAAAACCTTGTCTGTCTGTCCATCAATTTGTCTGTCCTCGGACATTGTCTTTATTAACAATGGAAGATAGATTTTTTATCAATACTCTAAAGAAGCATTGTTGGGCAATTAGTAAAGGGAAACTATTGTATAAAGATTTAGAAGCTTTACTTTGTTAGTAAAAGCTGAAAGAATTAACCTCTAGATAAATTCAGTTGATAATAAGGAAGAATAGAATTATCGCCTAGTTAATTCAATTGTTAATAAATGGAAGATATCTAATAATGTTATATAAGGATTATGTTGTTAATAAATTAGTTAATAATTATCACCATGCTAATTATCACCTTAATAAAGGGGATATGCTATATCTGTTTGGAAACGTTTAATAATGATGTAGAAGCAGTCCGTTGTTAATAAAGAGGGGGAAATTATCACCTAGCTACATAAAATCAATAAAGGGAAGAAATCTCAGTTTTAATAGAGAGGAATACTCTATAGTATAATTTCCTATATAACTATGTTATTAATAAACGAAAAATATCTAATAATGGTATAGAAGCATCATGATCTTAACCATGTTAGGTAATATTAGAGAGAAAATTCATTCAACTTAAAGGAATTAGTACAAACACTTAAAATGAAATCATTAACTATTAATATATTTAATCAAACACTAAAAATTCAAATAAAATAATGCTGTAGAATCATTCTTGTGAATCATTGTGTAATGCTATTTGAAGTTTATCTTAATTGCTATCTATTAAAGAGTTAGTTGAGGTCATTCTCTGAATAATCGATCACTAATTCATTTAAATTGAATCATTTAAACAGTTGGTCTCATAGATCAATCTAAAACCATGTTTTTTTAAAAGTTGAGCTGTGTCTGGTTTCAAGAATTAAACGCTTGAGAGAACACTTTAAGTACTGAGAAAATCAAAATCAGGTTCAATTTTTTATGCCTCTAATATTTAGTAGTTCTGAAATTTTAAATTAATTTTGAATGATCTAAGTTTAACGTAGAGATTGTTCGCAAACAAATGCGCTCTCAAAGATTAATTTAAATTTTCCCAGCATAACATTTTGGTAATGCTAAGAACTAAGAAAAATGCTGAATCAAATTAATACTGCAATCGATTCTAATTTGCGTACCAAACTTAATCGAATCCGGGCTTTAGGACCTCTCCAGAACCTAATGCTTTTTGATATTTTCATTAATAGTAGGGTTTATTCAACAAATAGAAAATATTACTTGCAGTATCATTGAATTTTTGAGTCAATATATTAATCATACAGTATATTTTATTAGAAATTTTAAATTATTTTTATAATTCAATTAATTGTGTATAGCTCTGATATTTTGTACTTTGATTCAAAACATTCGATGCAATCTACATTATTAGAGTTTATTGCAGTCCAAAAGTATTCAATGTCTGAAAATTTTGAAAGATTGTGACAACTTATTAGATCTATATACAAGTTTTCTAAAAACTCTGGGGACCAGGGCCCCCTTGGCCCTATCGCTAGGTACGCCACTGATGATAACTCAAATTTTCCGAAGAATTTAGACTTTATTGATTATTACTGTGACACTAGAATAATTTGATGTATCCGATGATAACAATGAATTCCCAATTTTTGTGTATATCATTTCAATTTTAAGCCTTATTAATTGAATTAGTTGATAAATTGTTTAAATGGAAATTCAGTAAATTTGACAACGATTTTGTACGGTCTTTGCCATAATTGACGAACACGTATTTTGAATTGTGCAATCTCACCAACAAAATTGGAAATCTAAAACTTAGTGCTTTGCTATTAAATTAAGCGAAGAAAAAATTGCAAATCTTCTCATGGAATTTTGTGTAAGGCATCATACATTAATTACGTTACGCTAAATGGGGTGGTGAGAGTCAAGCGTTGAGCGTAACTTACGTAGTCGGCCATATGTAAAAGTGCGTAACATAAGATAGGTGGGGGTAACGAGAATGCACTTTTAGCGTAACTTAATTAATGTGTGTGCTTAAACCCAAATGTAGAGCTCGATTTTAATTGCATTGCAGAGACAAATTTTCTTGGGTTTTCTTTTTTAACATCTAATTCTCTTTTGATTTAAAGAATACCATAAATGTTTTCATTACCGAAAACCATTTGAAGAACCATGTTTTGAATCCAACTAAAGAATGTAATTCAGTTTCTCTAAAGAGTTTTGTGATGAAAATTAGACAGTAGTTTACGGTCTGGATATAACAAATCAATGAATGAATACAACCTAATTATTTAGAACAGACATGATTCTAATTTTTTAGAATTTGTTTAATTGTATTCATCACTCAATTCAATAATAAGAAATGGAAATCTTGAAGATTTTGGAATGAAAATTGAAAAATAATGCTTTATTTCGTACTTAAATCAAAATTGCTTTAATTGGTAAGAATTCTTTTATTTACAAAAAGAAGAAAATCAATTGAATTAATTCTATTATTCAAAATGAAATACAATCAATCAATAATTTGATAATTATTTACTTATTTATATTAATCATAAACTATATTCTATTATCATTATAAATATTATTACCACAAATGGTGTTATTATTACTATTTATGGTTACTTTTAATATGATTTTAACTAAATTTCACATTTTATACAAACAGTATTTCTCATTTTGATGCAGAGCTTTCAACACAATATTATCAGATGTTTTGTTCACAATAATTACTCAATACAATCAAATTTATCGCTTCTTTTCTTTCAAGATTTTCCGAGTTTTCAATTATTTGGTTATTCTTGAGATTTGTCAACAAAATGTTGATCTAATTGTTTTAAAAACTCAGATAAAGTTAAATAAGTTTCGAATATTTGACGGCACGTTAAATATGGCAAAAATTAAAATAAACTTTTGAGAAGGGATGACAAAATGGACTCATTAATCATAATTGATGTGATTGGCCTCAAAACGTGATTAAAAACATAAATTTCTTCTTTCACACAAATATTAAGTCCTTATTGTCTTGAGATTAAGCGTTAATTACTGTTATTTTCGGAAATTTCATTATAAGATAATAACCTTGAGTTGTAATTAAGGGTTTTGATCTCACCTCCAAAAAAGGCACACATTTTTGAACAAATTTATTGACAAATAAACTTCATAAACATTTGATGTCCACTAATTGACAATCACTAAATTGTTGCACAAATAATACGTTGAGTTCACCACACGTTTTATGAACTTTTTTGGCACAAATTTGAATAAGTGATGAACTTCTTTATTAGTTATGTATAAATTATTTACAACTTTTTTGAAAAGTTTCAAATAAAAGATTTATTATTTTGAATTATTTTATCTTCTTATCCACGATAATAATAAATTGATTGTAATAATAACACTAATAGTTCTCATTAAAGACCTGACGGCACCGCTATTCAAACCATCACTTTTCTCACGCGTATCATTTGGCCGCTTATCCCGAACTTCTAAACAAATTAATTCAATTTAGTTTAAGCTTTAAAAACAACTTTAAATGTTTTTTGAATCACAGAATTCAGTTTTTTGTTATTTTTGTTCAACTTTTACTTGTTTTTTTAAAAATAAATTTTTGTTAATATAATTTAAATAAAATAACCAAAACTTCAATTAATTAAAATGAAAAAGACGTTAAATCAACGAATCGAAAGATTTGCAAAAATGTAGAGACAATTATTTATTTTGCTTCTAATATAGCATAACTTCATGTAATTTATTCGAAATGACAATTTGAGTATGAAATTGAAAGTGTCATTCATGCAGAACTAAATATATGAAGATATTATGCTCTATACACTAGAGTAATATTAATCATTCTCATAATGGTTTTATCCAATCAAAGAACAGAAAATGGAGAAAATTAATTTTACTTGAATTAACATTAGAAAAGATGAATAAAAGTGGAATTCTTTATGAAAAAGCAATTAAAAACAGGAGAGAATTGAAATATGATGTGAAAGAATAGCATTACAAAAGTATAATTAGAAAGAAATATAAGTTTAATATAAGATATTTTGATGAAGAATTTTCAAGTGATTTAATTGAAGAGTTGTGTATCAATTGTTTCAAAGCAATTCTTTAGAAAAGATTCTTTAGGAAATGTAAAAACTCAATTTTTATGAAACTATATCTGAGATTTTGGCAAAAAAAAGTGACTAATCAAAATATTTTGATGTGTATTTTGAATAATGTGTTAACCAACATAAGAAACATAAGAGAAGAAACCCATTAGTCACTCAACTTATAACTCACTCATAATTTAACACATTATTCAAAATACATTATTCAAAATACATATAAAAATATTTTGATTAGTCACTTTTTTTGCCAAAATCTCAGATATAGACTCTGATTTCAAAGCAGAGCAACATAGGAAAGACAGCGCAACTTATAGTGAGGTTATACTGTACTTTCCCAATGTTGCGCTCATTTTAAAACTCGGTCTAAATTATTAAGTCTTATCGAACACTGAATTAAAATTAACTGCGAGTGAGATATATGGGTCTTTGAAGACAAAAATTTGTTGATTACTTTGATGTTAATCAAACTATTTTCATGACATTGTCTTCACTTAATTTAAAGTTATAAATATTAAATTTTTATATTGAATAATCAAATGATACATATATTTATGAAAAAAATGGCAAAATTTGGTTGTAATGAAAATTAAAAGTATAACTTTAGTTTTATTTGTGAGAATAGAGAAGAAATGATTTGAAGGTAGAGGTAATGCATACCTGTTTTCTTAGGGACATATCCCTGATCTGCGGGTCGGGAAGGATCGTAATTATGTTTAATTGATGGCAATTTAGTGAAGTGAGGTCTCCACCAATACGGTGTTTGACCTGTAGATGATTGTATTGATGGAGATTTTGATGACGATGGTTGTGATGCCAACAATGATGGTCTTGTTGTCGATATTATTATTGAATTATTCAATTGTGAATAATTGTAAAAATCATTATTAATATTATTATTAAAATTTCTTTTAGAAGTGATACTAGAATCAGGCGCTGGCGCACGATTTGAGCTTATATTGACCGATGGCGATAGGGTCCAGATTCGTAATACTCGTGATGTTGTGCTTGTAATCACTGGTTTTTGGGTTGTAGTGCTTGTGGTTGTAGTTGTAGTCGTTGAACGCACTGATGGAGACACTAACACATTCAAATAATTATATTTTATTATTTTCAGAATCAATTTTATTCATTATTAATTTAATCTTAAAGTTTCGAATTCAAATAATAATTAATAACTTAATTTAAATTTAATGAATCAAATTTTTTCAATTTAACCTAAATTATAGCCGAATTCAAATTTACATGAAGTAAGAAAAGGTAATTTATTTGTTGGCCAACATATATTGGAGTGAATTTACTTAATAACAATAATTGTGCAAAAATAGGTGCCCCATAACTACAGTCTATTATATGATGGAATTGGTCATTATCTTTACTGGTACTCTATTTGAGTATAAGTTATATAAAATGCCATTCATTAAAGCATTCCATTGTGAGGCAATTCAATCAAATCAAATACAATTCCTTCATTCATAATCATAACAGTGCCTCACGTTTGCATCAGTTTTACATTACAATCATATTCAAGAACAACAATTTTCTATTCAGACAAACAACTTATTATACTTAAAATATTATTTGAAGAATATTTCAAATTCTGCCGAAACTTATTCACAGTTGATCTCAAATAAACCGTGAATTAGAAATAATTGCAATTCATAAGTTGAGATCAAATAGAATGAGCTCAAATTGAGGCTTCAACAGTTATTCATTCAATTAAATTTATTTCACTTTAATTTAATCACATCAATAATTTAATTGCAATATTTCAAAAAAACTTTTTCAACACATTTTACAGAATTATTTTGTTTTTTGTTTGACTTTGGATTGAGTTTCAATTTAATGGTATTTTGTCCGTAGACTTAAGTGGTTAAGAATATGTCTAATTGTTTTAGATTCTTAGAACAATTCGTTCCATTCGGACCTCGAGAACAATAGCATCCGTTTTTCAGAAACAATAATTTTCTATTTTAAGTTCTTCAATATTATCTGATTCTCGCGATTCAATACATATCAATTTAATAGTTATGTTCTGAAAGGTTTTGATTTCTCAAATGGTTTGCCATAATTTCGATTAAATTTTAAATAAAATATTTGTGGCAAAAAAATTGATGTTTTTCTTAATCTTAAATTGAAATTAATAATTATCAATTGATAGTATTTAATGAATAAATAATTTAAACAAAAATTGATTATTATAGAGATTAATATGCATTTGTTGATGAGTTTGCGCTAAAGGTTAAGTAAATATCTGAGCATTTAAGTTAATATTATAATATCCGGGACTGATTAAATCAAAATGAGTCACATATACTAATCGATTGTGTAAAAGATCTAAAAATGATTGTTTTAAACTGTGGCCAAAATTAGAATTTATAGTAAAGTTGAACATAAAATGATTGATCGTTGAATAGAAACTTTTGGTATAATAATAATTAATTTGATATGAAGTTAACAAACATTTTGCTTAATGGGATGAATGCATTGAAAAATTAGTAAATCTTTACAAAGAAGTATTAATTGTGTTCTCGCCTCCACTGATGCAATTGAGATGCCTCTCAAACACCTCTCTAACAGAATAGTGTATAAAATTAAAGCATTTAAATAGAGGGCTCAATATATTGAAAACGGTGTGAGGAGTGAGAAGAGCCTCCGCCCAACATTCCTAAACGTCGGCATTTCTGTGTCTATTCTATTCTTATTTTTCTATCTTCTCAATCACTATCTTTTTTCATATTTTATTATTATTACAATTGCTGTTTTCACGCGTAGAGCTCACATATTTTTATTTTATTTTCCTTACATATATAAATCTATAATAAATGCAGAGGTTGTGAGTTTGAAGGCTCATGAAATTTATATCAACACGACCTCAGCTTTTATTCTCTTTAGTTGTTTTTGCACTCTTCACAATCTTAAGGCTTAGATCTGCCCATTTTCAGGTCTAAGTCTGAATTAGGGTTTTCAAAAGCATCCAAAATAATATTAACTATCATTAGTTTAAACTTTATAAACACCGGTATTTATAATAATTGAATTTAAATCTAAAAATACTTTTCAAGAATAAGAATAAGAAATGGTATTCAAAATAATGAAATTTTTAATAGAAATCATACTCTTATGAAGTTGGAAAAAATTGAAAGTTTAAAACCCTATTAATTGAACAAAACTTGAAAACCTGCAGTGAATTTATAATAGAAGTCGAGAGCATGACTGACCCCTACAATTACTTATGGTTGTGCACACACCAAATGCCATCATAAGTAGACATCTACTAAAAATATATATTCATCTTTCACACAATAAGTTATGATTAACTTTATTTAATTATCTTAATATACAAAATATCAATTAAAAACTTATACAAAATAAGCTAAAAATAATAGAAATCGAATCGAATGAGGGAAACAAAGCTTGAATAAACATTATAATCATGAAATTCAAAAAAATAAAATAATTTTTTGAAAAAAGTTAAATGGGTTTTACTGTATTCATTGTCGGTCTTTTCTTTTTCCAGTGATTCTATGCTATCCCTCCCTTTTGTTAGGAATTGTTGTAGAAAATTAATACACAAATATTTTACTAACGATTATTATCACAACTAATTATTCTTCAAAATAAATTGTGAGCAAAATTTGAGACAAAATATTTTGGAGATTTTGCAATAAAATACATGTTTAGTATTTATGATAAAATTATTTTTACGAACTTCAATCAAAACTATTTAAAGTTTTGAAAAATTTAAAACAAATTCAATTATATTATTATGACTGAAATAATATAAGAGAAATAATTCTGAGAAAATAGATTTCGAGTTCAATAATGATATGATAATTATATATTTTGGGCTAAAATTATTAAATAAAGCATTTAATATGTAAAATATATGGAATGAGTTATGACTTACACGATCCTCTTTTACAGCACACTTTAAAGACGACTTTCATGTGATGGGAATTACATCTTCCGGCTGATAGTGAAGGTCCCGCTGATAATGAAATAAAATAATAGTCCTGTCCGGGCCTGAATTCGAGGCCACCCGGTTGTGGTGTAAATGGTCGAAATGTTATAGTATAGTAACGATTTAAATATGGTTTATCACAGACAGCGATAGTTCGGGCCACCGCTGAATTGGCGATACGACACGTGTCATATTCTTCTTTTGATACCTATTAGATGTTTCAAAAAATTAACAATTTATATATCAGTATTTTTAGCAATACATAAAAATAATGGTTCGATCTTTTAATTAAAATCTTAGATAAAAAAAAGTAATATGAAAGCAATTTTTGACTTATTTTAAGTATATATTTTTATATTAAGTAATTGAGTTCGAAAAGTATTATGAATTTCATTAAACTATTTTTAAAAATTATTTACTACATCTTTATTGAAAAGTTATAATTTTGTTCAATAAATATCCAAAATTTAATACACTTATTACTCAATTAATCAGATATATAGTAAGAAATGATGACAATTGAGTTAATAAAAACTTATTTCACTGATTGTATTAATTATTAATTGTGAATAGACTTTAATTGAATATGATCTGTCCAAAAATTGAAAAAGTATGCTATAATGTTCAAATTTTCACAGCTATAATTATTTTTAAATATCGAATCTCTATTAAAACAAATTTTCAAATGAGTTTATCTGCTTTTGTATTTATTTGATTCGTGTTCTTATTCAAGAGAATGCATTGGAATGATTTGTTTTTTACATAAAAACTTCACCTAAAATAAAAAATAATTGCAATTGAAGAAAATGGAAACAAAACATTATTGGCTAAAAGCAGATCAGTTTATAGTTCGGTCATAACATATTATAAACGAAACAAAACATAAAAATATTAGAATAAATCCTAAAAAACTATGAATAACTATTGGATGCATTGAATGAGATTTGAATAAAACGGAAATATTAATATTTGATACAAAAGTGGTATAAATACAGTACTTTACAAATCATATAACAATCTCAGATTCAGATCACTCATTAAAGTTAGAATTATTAAACTTTCCAACTTATTGCTTAAATAGACAAATCTATTGTGAAAAACTTTCCAAAAATATTTATTGAAATGTGATTTTCTATTTTATGATTTGATTTTGGATATACTGTAATAATAAAGGTCAAAACATTTTTATAAAAAATAATAGAAATCCATAAAAGTTAATGGTAAAGATAAAACTTAATTACTATAACATTCATATTTACAGTAAGTAAATAATAGTGTGAGCAATTTTTTGTTTGTTTTATCATATTTTGCGAGACTTTCTCAATAGAGCTCATTTCCGTTTTTGTCGGAAATCAATCAAATCCACGGAAATTAATGACAACTATTGTTAACATAACGTTAATATTTAGCGTAAACGGCTATAAATCAATTTCTATTTATAATTACAATTTTGGAAAAATTTGAAGAAAATGTAATTAATCAAACTTATAATGAAAAAGTTATGAACTATTATCTATTATTAACCCATCTTAGAATCAAATGACCAGTAAGGGGGGGGGTTAAATCAAGTTTCAAAATCGGCAATTTTCCACTTTTTCAATGAAATTCAGATTTTCAAAAATTCATAACTCAAAAACTATAAGATAGATAGAAAAAAAGGTCAAACTGAGTTTTTTGAGATATTTAATATTAAATTGGTCAATCTCAGAAATTAGAATTTTGAAAATGGTACATATAGTCTTTTATAGAAAAGATGTTACAATGAATAAAACGAATAAAATTATTTATCTCTAAAACAAATCAAAATGTCTCAACTTATACATAAGTTAGAATTATTCTTAATTTTGCATTAATTGATAGATAGAACTGAAAAGAATTAATCGTAAAATTGTTTAAAAAAACTTAGGAAAAAAATCTAATTAAAAAAGAAAGTCTTCATCAATGGAATTTCAACAAAAATTGCAAAGAACTTAGTTTAAGGCGAAGTGAGGTTTTGATGCGATTATAACTTTATAAGTAATTGACAACAAAAAACTTCTTTAAGCCTAATGTTGAAGTTCTCCTATAATATGATACCAGTTTTGCTGTGAAGAGTCATATTTTGATTGATATTAATGTCACGTTATGGCCAACATTTACCTCAAAGGCATTCATAATGAATATTCAAATCAATATTAAAGTTAAAGATAGCATAAGAATAAGTGGCACACAATTATTATTTTTAATCTCTATTTAGTAAAATTTTTCCTCCAAATTAAAGTTTTCTCTTTTTACGAAGCCTTTAGGCAAAGAACTAATAATTTTGCTTAAGATAATGGAAGATTCAAAACAAAAAATATTAATGAAGTAAAAAAGATAAAGTAAGACATAAATTGTTAAATTTTTTTAATAAAATAAACGGTTATAATGTATTTATACTAATATTAGTATAATTTTCTTACAATCATCAAACTATTTTCACATTCAAATTATTTAATTATTATGATATAATAAGTTTATGAATTTTTTATCAGTATTACAAATGATGCCTGTGCTCGAGCACATACTTGACTCCCTTGAGCACCAATTTTCAGATTTTTAGGTTCAAATAAATAGTCTGATTGTTTTAAATTAATAATATTCCCAATTATGCAATATGTTATCATTCGCCTAATTTTATATTGATATTCAATTAAAAAGCAAATATTAGTTATCATTGAATCATTGGATATGTTTCTGAATATTTATTGCGAATTTAGGTTCGAAAACGACCATTATAAAAACTTATGCAAAATGCTACGTTTCTATAAACTTTAATTCGAACAGAATATTCAACAGAAATAGATATTTAAAAATAATATAAATAGTTATAATGTTATAATTTGTTCACTTCAATTGTATTATTTTGAAATCTAAGATTTTTTTCACTAATAAATAAAGATATAAATACATGTATAAATTATTAAAGTGAATAAGTAGTAGCTCAATAAGTGCGAGGGGTTTCAGAATTGAAGTAAAAATTATTGTTTAGAATATTAATAAGTTATATAAGAACTATATATTGAGTTATTAATATCAATAAATTGATTGACTATTTTGATAGCTATCAAAAAAGAAGTGCCGCGAACGACAACAATGAATAAGTTGCAGACATCAGATTAAAATTATGCTCAATTTATGAAAAGCCCCATTATTTTGATTGGAAGAAGCATTAGATGCCTGTTATTTTAAGTCTGTGATCATTGCCATGAATCCCATCCCTATATTATCAGTCATTATTATCTAAATCTTCCTCTAAAATAAATGTGAGATAAATATTGAAAACACGCATTGAGTCGAAACACCTTTAAAATATTCAGAGTTTAATAATATCGTTTTTATAAAGGTTTGAGAGTTTGGTTAATATGTGAACTAATTTATTACTAAAATCTTTATGAAACCTATGAATATATTTACGAATAAAAAGAGTTCTGTTTAATAATAACAATATAAGTCTAATCATTCATAAAGCGTTAATGAATATACGAATCAAATACAATTGATTCAGTCTTTACCAAAGGGGAGTTTTGGTAGGGTATAACCCCCCCAACGATTTTGAGAATTCAAAAATGTAGTGCTCGGTCCCCCTTTGATAATTTGAAAATTGTTAAAAAATATGAGTAGCTAAAGAAATAAGATGAAAATTTAAATTGCAAGTTAACTTGAAAACAGGCAAAAAATACATAAGCGTTCAGTTATCCGTTTCACTGATAGTTTCTATAGATATAATTCAAATTTAAATATTTAATATATTTTCCAAACTGATAATATCAATCAATAATACAATTTTAGGCGAGGCTTTCATATAATATCGCACTATTAAAAAGTAAAAACATATTTATAAATGTAATCAATTTTTAATTTCATTTCTATCGTTCATTTGTTGAAGCATTTGATGGAAATTTTAAGTTAAGAAAATGTAAACCAAATTTATTCTACAAGTCAAGGATAAGTTATTTTGTGAGTGTTATCACGCAATCACTTTCATTGAATCACTTTCATGTTTCATTGAATTTTTCTATTTGAGAAAAGCTGAGATTGTAGTACAAGAGTAGTCATTGAGTTTACGATATTGGCTCACATTCTTTCCCAATTGAATTAGATTAAAAACTATTTGTTCAAAATACAAGTATAATTGTGATTAAGGAATCATTTGTGAGACAAACAATTTATGAGAAAATTATTATAAAAAATTGAGAGAATTAAAAAAAGAGTTATTGTGGGAGAAAAGAATAATAAAGAAAATGGATTACAATTATTGTTAGATCTTTAATCAAAAATTGATTCTCATTGAATTTGTAAAGAATGGCGATTCAAATGTATCTTTTTTAATGTAATTTTCATACTATAAAGTTGAACTTTCATATCACTTATTTCAATAGAATAACATTGAATCGAATTAAATTTAAAAAAAGCTCTAAATTTCACTAATTCCAAGATTTTTGAAGACAAATTCATGTTAAATAATTTTGAGAAAATGAGCCAAATTATATTTAATACTAGTAGTATAGCTCTATTCAATTATTTTGTTTAATACTTAGTGTCGAGTCATCTCATGACAACACAATCTAAATTATTTATAAAATAATATTTTCGTTAAAACAGAAAACTGATTATAGATTTTTTAAAAAATAATCATTGTTTTACTCGAAACGCTGCAGTCAACAACTTTAATGGATAGTTTAAAGTAAAAACAAAACTCTGTAAAATGAAATCAACTTTCATTTATTGCGTTATATTTTGCTTTATTTATTCAGATTTAATTAAATATATTATAGTTTAAATTAATAGCGTTAATATATAAATAAATATATATCTTAAATCAAAAACTTGAAGTCTACGGGATTTATTAGTTTTTTTTAAATAAGTTGGTTAATGAAGAACAATAAGAGTTTAGCAAACAGTGTGCATAAAGTGAGAAAAATAAGATGAATGAAGCATATGATTGTTTGGTTAGAGCAAAGGTTTACATTACAATTTGTAGTGTGATTGCAATCTTTAATATCTATATAATTTAAAGCAAAAGCACTTTTGCAAAGTGTAACATTTATTAAGGATTAGTTTTAATACCATTTTTCATAGTGACTGACCTCAAATATAATATAATTGAGTCAATTTTAAAGCTCTTATTAATTTTTGCTACACTTTTCGTCTAATTTACAATCACTTTCTTGTAATTAAAAAATACTGTAATAACAATTTATTTGGAATAATGAAACTAATGATTTAGGAGATACTTAAATATTTTATGTTTTAGGATCGAATTTAAAGCAGAACTAAATATTCAATTGTAATAATACTGTAATTTGATTAAACAAATAGTAATCATATCAATGAATTCTATTCAATAGTTGATGGAAAGCGTTAGAAATGATAAAGTTTTGATTGTATTGCTATTAGAATAAAGATAATAGTTTGGGCGGTTACAGTCTAAAACTTCGAAAACTAAAACTTCGAACACAAAAACTTCGAATCCCTATTTTATTTGACTCCAATCACTGATTGTTAAAACGAATTTCACTAAAAGAGAAATCTTTGGCTTAGATTAAATCAGAATTCTCAAAATCCTATTTCTAGTCTTGAATTCTTAGATAAATCTTCTTATTTAGTTAACAAATCGCTCAAAAATAAATAATTTTCAAACTTATTTTCAATTGATATTCGATATTTTTACACAGTTTTTTTCTCAGATTTATTTCATTTTTTTATTCAACATTTTTACCTCAGCTTTATATACTTATTGAAAAAAGTTTGATATTAAATATTTGTTTGAATAAAGAGATTTTTTCAATAAATTAGCTTATTTCATGTTTTGATAAATGGGTTTATTAATTTGACAATCAGTGATTGGTATAAAATAAAACAGGGATTCGAAGTTTTGGTATTCGAAGTTTTAGTTTTCGAAGTTATAGTCTGCTCCCGGTTTGGGCGACTCAATTGTATTGAGTTTACTTAAGAAAATATCTTAAAGGTATTAATTATAATCATAGAAAGGTATTAAGTTATCTCATATTTGCGTGAATTCACTACCAAATAATTTTAGCGTGAAATACATGTTAATATCTGAATAAAATATTTAGCTGTCAAGTATTGAACATGCTTTGACTTATCAATTATTATTATTACCATTATAGTAACTATAAGTATAAATATTTATGAAAAAATAAATAAGTTTTGTTCAATATTTATAAGACTAACTCAATAATAAACTTAAGCGATGGAATCGGTTTGAGTTCAATCAACTTTTTAAAATCGAATGCGAATTTAGTGACAGAAATATAGTTAACAGAACTTGAAGAAAAAAAGTTTTAATAATTTACACTCGAATTGTGGCACATAATTATATACTCCATCAAATCATTTAACCCCGAAATCTTGTATTTTAAAATCTCAAATTAAACAACAAAATATCATTAAAATGTTTAAATTTTTGTAAAACAAATCCTATTGACAAAATTTGAACATAAAATAGTGTTTAAAATCTTCAAACATTTAATTAATAATTTAAAAAAACGTTTCAATAGTATTTCACGAATTTTTCGATAACTGAAAGCAATTTTACCATAACTTACTATTTAAGCTGAGGTGGCATTGGATGCATCCATTCATAACATTAAACACTGAAATAATGCTAATATAAATTTTGAAACTAAGTTTGAGTATGAATTTAATTAAATTGATCCTTTCCTAACACTATTTTTTGTTTATTTTTGACCATACATTTCAAGAATTTTAATTTCGAGATTTTGAAAAGACGCCAGAATTTAAGTCAGTGGAAATGTCCAATATTTCAGAGTCCTGTTATGCATATTTTTGTTAATATTGGATATAAAAACTATGAGACATACTGTACGTTCCGAATCCACATAATAAAGAGCTAACGTGTGTGGTCTTCACACGATCAGACCAGTGAATCACCGTTTTATGGACGAGTAGAATGTATTAGATTTGGGTAAAAGTTACCATTATTTTGTGTATTTATTGATATATGAATTCCTCTAATCAAAACTAATCAAAACTAATCTAAACTAAGTTATAACTTATTTGTTGTAATCCAATCCTCTGTGTTTATAACTTGTATTCTACAATCATAATGATTATATCCAATTGATGATCAATTTATTTACCATCAAATTAATCAACACAATCGATGGTTATTTTTGATAATAAATTTATATTTAAAAGGAATGAATCTTGTATTACATAAGAGAATACCGAATCTTTCGGATAAATAGAGAAACTGATATGCCTTAAAATAGATTGAAAGTAAATATTGATTGAATTTGCTTCACAATACTCTTATTATATAAGCTTTTATTAATTGTTAATTTGAAAATGAAACAATTTAAATAAAGATAAGATTAGACTTACGTTGTATATAATGTAAGTTTCGATGTCATCTTCACGCGTTCCTTTTGAATACATGGGACACATGATGTTGACCTGATCGTACTCATACGCAACATTTCCTCGATTCACATCTATTATATGATCCGTATTATCGATTCGGAATCTTAATTAAAATACAATTAAATTTAGTTAAATTTACATTTAATTTATTGCTTGTCTTTAAAATATAGTTTATCATCAATTTAAGCATTTTAAATGACTATTAATTCTCTGCAAATTCAGATCGGAATAAATTGTTTTTTGTGTCAGTTCTGTTAATGAAAAACTTGTATTTATGGCGATTCAAATTTAATAACATTTAAATAATTATTAAATTATAAGTGTTTGATAGCAAAAAGAGTTTCACAATTTATTCTTAATGTCTATAAAAAAAATTAAAAATGTAGACAACTATTTATTTGATGTAATAATTGATTGCATTGGATAATAAAGTTAAATAAATCTAAATAAAGCGAAATGGAAATAAATGGAGTCGAGAAAGAAATTATAAATATTAAGCGCAATAAATAACGATTAGCGCTGAGAACGACCACAAATAATCATCAATTTTATACAATCATAATTGGAATGCATGGCAAACATTGATTGCACGACCGGTGACTTGTTTTATGGTATTTCACTTTTTCAGAAAACCAGAATTCAAAATTTTTTTAGAGAGTTATATAATGGAAAAGATTTTAAATACAAATAATTGACGCGTTTTCACAATAGAATAGAAATTAATGCCGACTAATAATACGCGTAATCATAATTACCATAAGGTGTCAAAGATCACCAAACTGGCAATCACTATCTTATAGGGGCAATATAGGGGCGGAACACCATTTTTTATCCCTCCCTTCATATCATATTATTATTATGGCTTGAAATAAATTTATTATAAAATTTTTCCTAACTTAGGAATGCGATAATTTTCTTAAGTTCTCGGTTTATGTATTTATAAATTTAATCCCCAACACATGAAGTGTAAATTTTAGCAACAGATTAAAAAAATAATCATTAATGAATTCTCAAAAGAACCTTTAATGTATTTTTATATGATTTTAATTTTTTACCAAAGATTCAAAATTATTAAAAATACCTTCAAATCAGTTTAATTGAAATCATTAGATTTATGAAGAAATAAATGATTGAAATCAATTTGAAATATTTGAAAGTGAAACATAATTTATTATTAATATAACTCAAAGTCATTAAACTCATTTCGCTGTCATAAATAATAGCTTAATAGTTAAAACGAGAAACAGTCAAAATTTAATGAAGAAGTCTTTAAAAGTAGTTAAGTTTAAACATTACATTTTGATCTACAATTATAAAATTGAAAGACCAATAAGTTTTTAAATGTAATCTGAGATCAACTAAAATCAAAGGGTAAAATAATGTTCTATTGGATGTAGAAATTTTCGACTCAACAAAATGAGATCGAGTACAATATCTCATGAATAAGTTTATGTTAACTGAAGAAATGATTAATTCAAGAGTTAATATAAATTGAATGGGAAAATATTGCGAAATAAAATTTGTTTTCATTGATTAATAATTGAATGCAAAAATAATAAGGAAAAGTAGCAAAACATTTAGTTTTTAGTAAAAACACAAAATTGTTCAATTAGTTTAAACAGAGGTTTGAAAATGCGAGTCTGAACAGGTCTGTTGTTTGTAACTCCCATACTATGATCAGTTACCTTCTTATATCTGATTAAGGGGTGCGAAATAGGGGGACAAAAGAGAGCGGCACACCTGTACAGGTAATTGCGTGCTGTGGGGCTGTCCGTATTCACACCTTTTATAACACCGGTTCACGATTTTCAATGTTTTTTAGATGCTTTTTGGTATTCATAGCTTTGATGGTTCAGTTGGTTCACTGCCCCTCACATTACAATTCATTTTCTTACTAAACAATTGCGATATAATTTGTATTTAAGTTAAAACAGGCTTTGAGTTGACTGTTATATTAATAAAGAATATATAACTCAATAATTTTCTTATAATAAAGTAATACATTATTATAATAATTATAGTATGTTTTCATTTAACAAAATATCTGTTTATTGTTTTATCGGGAAAATCAATTTTTAAAAACTGGTTATTAAATATTAGATTTAAGTATTTATCATATTTATAATCCGCATTTTTAATGAAACCAAATTTTAAAATATAATTTATTTGAATTCTTGTGTTAAATAAAGTAATTTCGTATTCAGTACAAAATAATTTTAATGAAGTTAAATGAAAAGCATTAAGAATTATCAGAATTGAATTCGTAATAATTAGAACAATTTTTTGTATTTGAAATGTTAAACATTGGAAAGTGAAAAAGAGACGATTGTTTGTTTGAAATAGAATTTAGCTCTTGCTCTGGTCTCACTTTTTGCCTGTGATTAATAGTACGCCCAATTGTGATAAATCAAAATATCAAACCATCACTTGAGTGAGACGAGGAATACCATCAATTCAAAAACAGTTAAATTGTGACTCAAGTACTAGTTCTTCGGGTGGAGAATAATTTTTCACAACTCGTATACTTATCAAACTCTATAGTTTTCGGTTAAACAATTGTATAAAACCAAAAATAGTTATCAAAATATTTATATTTAGTTCAAAAAATTATGACAATTTATTCTATAGTTTTAATAATAATTCAAAAAATCAGTTGAAAGCCAAATAAAATTTATTTCAATGAGTTGAATAAATATTTAAATTTAACTATTTTTTCAAAATTAGTCATTTAAAGGCTTGAGTTTAAAATATAATTATTGAGTCAATAAGAATTAGGAATAATATTTTTTAACTAGAGGTAGACAAAAATTGAACAAAACTTGAATATAATTGAGAATAACTGAAAAAATTGAATAATTATAAATTGATGGCATAACATAAATATAACATTTATATCCCAACTGAAATTGATTAGAAACACTCCACTATTTAAATTGATTTCAACATTTCAATTGGAAAAGTACTAAATATGATATCTTATTTTGATATTTTTTGGAACAAAAGAAACACAAGTTCTAGAATAGCAATAACATGAAAAGAACATAACAAAAGTATAGGATAAACATTTATTTTTATTGTAAAATTTGAAACACTGAAAAATATCTATAAAACTATTAACACCTAAAGATTGAATTGATATAAAGAATTCAATTTTTGAAGAACTTTAATAAAATCAAAAGAATTGAGCCAACATTTATGGTTTAATGTATTTGAGGTCTTGTGGAAGACAAACATCTAAATGATTTGCCGAAAACGATATAATTTTGAAATACTTAATATTTATATGGTATGGAGTCATGTGGCCCCTGATGTGGCCCACTCTGGACCACATTCATTATCCGCCCATCAGAGCTAACATCAATTAATTGCAAATTATTAGCGAGGCGTTTGAATTAATGCTAACACTAATCCTAATAAAAAGAATTCCTTATTATTATATATTATCGTATTATTAAGACTCGAATTGAACTCTGAAAATAAATTAATGCTCGTAAATGTTTGGATTGTATGCCCTCTACAGGAGACATAATTGTTTTGTGGTTAAGTCTTTGGTGGTGGTGATGGTGATAGTGATGGTGGGCTGCATCATATCAATCAGTTGAAATAACTCTGGCTCAAGACTGTCAGATATGATCAATAATAATCAAATCATTAAATGGCATAATAATTGAGACTATAATCAAGACTACAAAACAATCGAGTCATGCCATTAATAATTGACTCTTTTTCTATATTACAATCAATTTAAAACTTGGATTAAATCACAATAAATCAGTTTTAAAATATGAAATCGCTAATGGATTTCATTTATTGAAAATTTGAAGCATAACTTCAGCTTTACTAAAAATTGAAAAAAGACCATTCAATTGAGGACCAGATTTTGAACTCATTTAAAATGCAATCAAATATTGAGCCTTGAGTTGAGACTCAGGACTTGGACTAATCCAAAACATAGCAAATGCATTGTCTCATATTATTTTATTCCATTCGGATTTCACTTTTAAGAACGAAGGTTTTTTCATATAAATCTTTTACATGGCTTATAAAATAAATTATATTTAAATTTAGCAAAAAATTTATTCGATGATAAAAAGTGACAATTTGCGGGATCACAGGCTTAGGCCTGAACTGAATCGTTGCTCAAACAAATTAACTCATAAAGTTTGTGAAAAGTAGCGAATATTATCTAAATCTGATACGAGTACTAAACCTTATCATTAAAACATAAATATAATTTTGGATAAGAAATAAAGAAAACAAATCGATTATGAAAATGATCAGAAACCTTGTGATAAGATTGAAATTAGATGAAAGTATTACAAGTATTAATAGTATTAATAGTATTAATAGTGGTAATAATAAGTTTTATGCAATTATTATAATAAGAAAACAAAATCAGTTGATAAGACGCGTAATAGTCTTCTTTCCAATCGATTGAGCGAAAAGTAAGAGAGATTTCTATTTTTTAGTCCAAACCTAATTATAACTTATATAAAAACAAAAATAGAACATTTTGTCGAAAAATATATTAAAACATTTGATGTTAAAGTAAACTTAATTTGTATCATGTTTTGTATGTCTTCAAATCAATAAATACTGGGATACGAGACTGGGTTGGCATCAATTGTATGATAGGGTGCGAAATACTTGTGACATGTGAGACATGCGATGCACTAACACTGCACTAACAGAGATTAAACTGACAAAAATACGTGACTCGCAAATCGATTTTGAGCAAAAACTCTGTTTCTGTCAGTTATATAAAAGAGAATTAGATGACAGTTTTGGCGGTCGAGTAAATCGATTGCATCTAAAAAGGTATTATTATTATGAATGAATGAATATGTAATACAACTTATTTGTAATGCTTTCTTGTATATAAACAATGGCTCACTTTTTTCTTAAAAAATTAGTTTATCATAAAACACATGTTCTTCGAAATGGTATCATTTTTTGTTTGAAGATATTTTGAATAATAAATTACTTATTTTGAAATATCGTATTTCACAGTCATTTATTGTCATTTTCTAGAAGAATAGAAAATATGCATTTTGAATACTACTGATTCTATATAAATAGAAGAGTTCTATAATAAATGGTTTGATCAAATTCTATAAATTGATGACCTAATTATTTGGTATTCAAAATTAAGTGTTTCATACAAACATTGATTATATATCACCAGACAATTGGATTGACATTCATTAATCACAATAAAAAGAATACTGACAATCAATAGTAAATAAATAATAGAATGGATTTATTGATTGGTAATTCGTATCAATCAGTAAAGTAAGATTCAAAGATTTACGAGCTTTTGTGTCGTTCCTTTTCATGCTAACCAAGTCAGCAAAAGTTTGAATGCATTCAAATATTTGAGTCTAAAATCGAGATCTTATTCGGTAGATAACGATAAATGAAAAACTAAGCGATTAAAGAACAGTTTAAAGTGAATTCCTTATAGATATCGGCTGTTAAATGCTATGTTTCAGGTAATAAAACTTCACCTCAATTAATAATTAAATATTAAATTTAAGAATCAAAATATATTCAAAAATTAAAATTCAATTCTTCGATAGAATGAATTGCAAATTGATTTGAAATAAATTACTAATAAATTGCAAATAAAAGAGTAAACTATTGAATTTGCTTAACCGAAAACAAACTCATTTAATAAGAGACATACTGAACATGTAGAGTCACTATTCTGTACAATACCATCAAAAAACTGTATGATAGAGGAGAGAATGGATTGTGGAATACTAGTGAAGAATACAATGTGAACAACGATCACAATATTGGAAAGCGGAGAGAGAGAGAGAGAGAATGTGAGGAATAGAGGCGAGACTTAAACTGAAGGAAAATGTATTACTACAGAGAAAGAGAAGCTTATAAAATAGTATTGAGTTAGGTTTGGGTCCAATATATTATGCCCCCAAAGACTTAGTATGAAATTTAATGCATAATGAAATACGCATAACATATATCGGATTATTATTTTAACAAATATTAGCTCTTGTACTGTTCAAGTCATCTAAAGAAGCACTATATAAAGCATTTCATAAAGATTATAGAAAAATATTTGTTTGAAAAAAGTGAAGCCCTGTATATTAGAATCTAAATCGCATAAAATTGACGAATCAATTTTGGATAAAATCTAAATTTATAAAATAACAGGTATAATAAGACAGAACAAATCGCCGCATTCATTGATCAGTTAATTTGTCAATTAAATCAAATATTGGTAATAATATTGATATCAAAATCTATGAAATAATAATAAAAAGAAAGAGAAGAATGCAAATAATTATGATGAGGAAAAATTATGATTTTGTGATCTCTTCTATTTTCAATATAAGATTCACATAATTCAACACAGTTTTACTGTCTATGCCTTTCTCTACCTTCTGAAGCGTATTCTGAAAAATGGATCGATTTTCAGTTTACGAAAGAGTGAGGCTTATGAAAGATAAGGTATCTTTTAGTAGATATTAGATACTAATGCATCAGTTGAGTAGAAATACATTTGTGTGGTATTGTTGTCGATAACAAACAATGCCTTAACTTGAAAGGTAAATGTGAAATACTTTTCTATCAAAGGATATCAAAAGTTGGGATCCATTCAATGTTAATCAATGCTATACATTGAGAGAACAATTATTGTTCGCTTTTTGTTAAACAAAATTGAGCAAATAAGAGATGATTTTGCTCTAATAACTTCACGTTCATTTCGACATTTGTTTAGAAATTACTTTAAAGTAAGTAACAGACGATCCAAGGATTATAAGGATATCAATAATTGTTTATTGTTTGACAGTTAATAATTGACAAAAATTTGAGAATTTCAACAATAATAAAATTAAAATCATAGTAAACAGAAATAAACTGTAAACTAAATATTTTGAAATGATTAATGTATTATAACATTAATATAGACATATATTAATTTAAAGCATAGAATATTAAATATGTTTGTGAGCCTCAAACAAACTGCAAAATAACCCAAATTCTGAATCAGGCATTTATTTTTGTTTAGCTCAAGCAATAAAAATGTTGAGATAGTGATAGTCAGTCAGTCGATTTCGACAGTGAAAGTATTTTTTCGCTTTTATTATCTCGAAGAGATATTTCTTATTATTATTTAGGAGATAGCAATAGGAATACTGAATAAAGGAATGGAAAGATAGCTGTTTATGTGATTGAGAGAAAGAAGAGAACCATAAATGTTATGGTCTCTATCTTTTTCTCTATTTAGAGGGCGTTCTAATGCTAAACACATCTCTACCCAAAAACCCATAACAGAGTTAAAATGATTTCATATTTGAATTATAAGCTACCTTTTCAAAAATAGATAGCAAAAGTTTAATTTCAAATTTTTTATTCATTACCCAAAAAAGTGAAACCATTGTTTGCGAGAAGTTTTGGTGTGGAAAGGAATACACTTTTGTTTAATATCAACATTTTGAAAAAATGATATCACATTTCTGAGTAAAAATGTTTTTCGAAAATTATTGCCGTCCTAAGACTGACCATTTAAAAAAATAAAACTACTGATTAATAATAAATGATATCATAGTAATTGTGCGTCTGGAGTGTGTCTGTATTGCATCTGTGTTGCATTCGGTCGAATGTTAATTACAATCAATAGTTTAAATAATTAGTTGAGGTTTGAACAATTCACTCAAAACAACAATTCAAATGCAATACTTTAACATTAAAATTGGAATATGTGTTTCACTTAACTCTAATATGGGGGTTAGAGAGGGTTGGATATGAATACGAGTCGGATTCGATTAATTATAGAGACATTGTGTTTAAATGCGTAGAACTGTAGCACTACTACGAATGCTATTAAATACTACCGAGAAAATTGATTGAGTCAAACCAATTGTTTATGTTATATTGTGTTTGTCTGTTATATTTTGCACTAAAGTCTCAATCAATAATATTAATTCAATTAATTTCCATCAACGAAAGTTTGTTTATCAATTCTTCCATCTGGAAAAAGTTCATCTTCAATAAGTATTTTTAACGTTTTTCATAAATGCTTTATCTATATTTTGAGCAAAAATATAGCTTTTTAGGTTCATCGGTTTTAAATAGAAAATTCATAAAATTAAAATAAAACTCAGTTTAAATGTAAAACATTTGATAAATTTGCTGACAACAGAGTATAAAAAAACTAGAGATTTAAAAATATGATCAAGAATTAAATATTAAAAAGCAATGATTGATATACGAAAAGGAAAAAGAGTAAATTGTGACATAACATATCGCTATTTGAAATCTTAGAAACACATATTGTTAGTAATTTATTTTTCACATAATAGTCATGCCTTCTGACTGTGATGATGATGATTGTGATGGTTGTGATGGTGGTGTGGAATCATCATATAATCAGTCAACCATCAAATATGGTGCCAAAACTCAAACTCCATTATCCAAACTGTGTATCACACAAATATATATGAGGCCTGATCTTGTTGTCAACACTATTGTTAACGATCATCATTTACTTATAAGACAACACTAAATAATTTGCATCACTTCAAACGGAAATGATTGTCAAAATTTATAATTATAGATATCTATAACTTACTGATATTTGGCTTTATCTATTGTCAGTTTCATGGTTTTAACTTTTGAAAAGCGAAACATCAATACTATTCATATAAATTAATTTTAATTTTATAATAAATGGTAAATCAAATTTTTGACAGGGAGAGTATTTTTTTTGTCGGAGTACTGGGCCAAGGGTTGGGACGGCAAAAATAGATTTAGAGAGGGATTTCTCTCAAATTTTTGCAGAGGGGTATGATTTTGCAAAACGACAGTGTGGTTAAATGAAAGCGTAGCGCAAAAAACTCGACTAATGAAAACTTGGTTAAATGCATTTTTAAGAATGTGTTAAACAAAAGCTTTTCTCAATTGTTAATCAACACATTCTTCAAAATTCATATAAATTTTTTTTCATCAGTGAAGTTTTTTGAGCTACGCATTGAAATACCCCCCTCTGCCTCCCTATTGACCATTACTTTTAAAGTAAACTAACTTTCAAAACAAAACATATGATAAAACGTTTATTAAAGTTATTCAAAAATCAGTTGACGAAGACTTTATAATTAAACATTACTATATCTCAAAGCATTATCACTAAAATTTTATCTCATAATTTGAATTTAGCTAATACTTATTTAAGTAAATTTTCAAAAATTTAAGTGTTCAGTCTTAAGCTCCAACTCTATGGAGTCTTGACTAAACTCGATTTATAACTAGTCTTTGAATCTCTATAAAAATAGAAATACATTAGCGGTAATAAAATAGAAAAAACAATTAAAAAAAGTAAGTGTTATGATAGACGAGTGATGTTTTGGATCCGAAATAGCAATAAAACACTGAAAGCAGAAATAGAAAAGTCTTTAAGAGAGAAATAAAATTATGTGAATTTACAATTAAGTTATAAGAAAGTGATTAATATAAATAACTTTGAATGAGAACAAAGAATATTTTTTAAAAATATTCAATTTTCATAAATTGAAAGGTTTTGAGACTACGAATTGAATGCAAAATGAAAGCTGGATAAAAAAATAACAAAACCAAAAAATTATTATAATAAATAAAAGTTGAACATTATATAAACCCAGTGATGGGCATAGGTTTGCTATAGGCGTACACACTCTCCCCCCCCCAAGATTTTGGGAAATCCAAAAAGTAGTGTTTGGTCCCCTCCCTTTACTTTTTATTGAAATTTTGAAGAAAAGCAGTGCTTTTGATGGATTTTTGAAATAATAGAACTCAGTTAATAGTGCTCAGTTCCCCTTCGCTTTTCCACAGAAATACAACTTTAATAAGCATTTCTTTATGATTATTATTGCATTGTATTTATTTAGGCCTTAATTTAATGTATTTTGAGTTAAGTTTACTCTATATTACTGTTATAGTTATCATTTGCAATATTATTAATGGTTTAATCGCAACATTCTATATACTGTACACAATTTTTTCTATATTCATCAATTTTTGACATTAGATCCAATGCATTGAATGCTTCATTTATTAAAGTTGTCTTCCATTCTATGCTATTCTTTATCTGTGTTTCACTTACGCTCTAATTCTATTTCACTGAAAGTGTGTTTGAGAGAGAGTGAGAGGATATTAGTTATAAATGCATTGAAGCAATTGAATGAAAAAGTGCAATGCCTTTCTTGCCTTCATTCATAATACTTAACAACTAATGAATGTTTGAATGATAAAAATAGATTCAAATTTTGATTCATTTATTCATTCATTCATTCATTCAGATCATATTAATTCACATATTCTTTTTGAATTTAATTTAATTTCTAAATATATTAATAGTTTAGAAAATAAGTTCTAAATATTCAACTGAAAAATTATTATTCGAAGTCGAGAATGCTTTAAATTAAAAATTAGATTTTATGAATAAAATACAATTAAACTAAAATCATTCAATTTTTATTCACAAATTTTTGTGATCAGAAATATAAATTCATTAATTGAATAAATTGTTTGTTTGGTTTGTCTTTAAAAGTTTTTTTCACCTCTATATTGATAGTTATTATTGGACGACAAATATTAGTACAAACAGTAACTTATTTTTGACAAAATTGAAAATTAAGTAAATCGAGTGATTCGAAGGAAATAAGTATTAGAAATAATAAACAGTTTAAATCTCGATTTTTCACAAATTAACTCAAATACAAATATTTTCTTAACGAGAAGATCAATAGAAAGAAAAATGGTTGACATGAATATGTCTGAAGAATATAAGATTACAGTATAATTGAGTTGTAAAAAAATAATTTTTTAGAGATTTTCTTAAACCGAAAAATTGATGAAAAATAATGATTAAAAAAAACTTAGAAAGAGGAGCAAATATTTTGGAATTATTTTTGGCATCAAACATGATAATGAATTGCTTGAATATATATATATTTGTGTTGATAACAAATAGATTGAGAAATACTAACAGAAAAACGAGACTTCATTAAATTGAAAGAAATACAGATAACAGAATAGAAGAGAAGGAAGACTGAGAAACATTATTATGGCTGACAATATTATTATTGCATTTGATTTGATTCAAGTTAACTATACTCACAGTTAGGACCACACAAATAAACTCAACTTTAAGAGAGTATATATATATATTTAATATACTGTATATAAACATCAATATTTTTATTTTCATATTTTTCTCTATAAAACTCATATATATAAACAGTTTCAAGTTTTGAGCCAAAAGCCAATATAAATCAATACATTACTAAACATAATATATCAAACTTTATATATTCTTAATTAATCGAATATTTTGATGCATTGATCGAAATATTTGAAAATTTGGGGACATATTCAAAAAATTGTTTTATCGAAATCTTTAATGAAATGATATGTTCATCAAATGGCAAAACTCCTGAACATTGAAAGAAATTCTTTTCAAAATCTTATGAAATTATCTGAAAAATTTCAATAAACAAAAAATAATTGAAATAATATTAATTACTTTTCAGCATATTTTGTCAGAAAATTATTTTTTTCTGTGAAATTAAAAGATAAGTAGAGATTTGAATCTTTTTAGTAAATATTGTATGAAATTTGAATACGATTGAAATCGATTAAAATTTGCTGATTCTAATCGAGTATAATTATAATTCAATCAAATGTCTACAAAACAGTCATAAATCACAAGACAACAAATTATGTCAAAACTGATTGAAACAGATTTGTCCCAAATTTAGATTTTTAAAAAAAATAATTAATCAAATTTTATTGCTTTTAAAATGTAAACTTCAAATGAAATGAATACATAAAATGATTAAAATTGTTGAGTTTAGCAAAAATGCAAATATAATTAAATTAATTATAAATAAGAAGTGAATAGAAAAAGTGAGAAGAATGAGATTTAATGTTTAAATTGACTTATATTAAGACATATTTCGGCAATTTATGCGTAATTCAAGTTTGAGAATCGTTCGAATGATATAAACTTAATTCTAAACTTATTATTTAGTATGAATGCAAAAAACTGTGTTTACACATAAAAACAAATAAATTAATTAATGTAAAACAATAATTTAGTTTCTTATATTCTATATTCAATTTTCAATTGTTAAGAAAAAGGTACTAAAAATAGATTTTGGTTGTAATTCAATTGACATTTATTCAATTTTAAGACTCATATCAATAAAACAAATCAATTATTTTTGGTATGCCTTTATCGGAATGATTTTGTGAAAAATGAAATTCAGTTAATGATAGAACTGGTCTATAATTTAAGAGTAAAAATCCCTGACATTAATTGACACGTTTATAATAAAGCAATAGATATTTATTTAGTGAGAGAGCGAGAAAAGTAGCGATAATATAGGAAAAGGTGGGAATCGGTTGACTATAATAAAAGTTATGGCCTTTAAACTGATTTGCATTTCTGTCGTCTCTGTCTCTGTGACTGCAGTGGTCGCCACTCTGTTCTACTCTTATTTGAATTTGAATATAATGGTGGAAACGAGCAAATGGTGAGATGAAAGAGAAGGTACACTTACAGACACTAACACTATATAATGCTATGAAAGACCTTTCCCTTTATTTTCTCCCTTCAGTAAATCTAAAATTTGTGCTCCTTTGCACTCAAGAGTGAATCATCAGTTGAAGCGCTTTTAATATTTGTGTAAAATGAAGTACTTTAATAGAAGAGAGAAATGAATAGTAAAAAATTTGCATATAGTTTCAGTTGAGTTTATTGTTGACCAAACCTTTTAATTGTATAAAGAAAATAAATGAAGACATCACAGAAATTAAGTCTAATTACGATATAAAAGTTATCAAAACTCTTTCGAATAGAATAATTATTCGCCTTATTTCGAGTGCATTTGTTTTCATTAGTAATTATTTATAATAGTTGTGAAAAAAATCTTTTGAAAATAAAGTAAAAACAGCTATAATTATAAGTTGAACTCAAATTCCATCAAAAAAGTAGAATTTAAAAAATGTTGTAAAAATGATGGGAATACAAGTGTAGATTACATGAAGAGTACATAATATAACAACTAATTCAAACTTTTGTCAAACATATGAAAGTTTAGGGCTCTTCAGGAAACAGAGTCTTTACTATTAAATGAATAAGAACTGAATTGATTGGTTTAAATATATTTAAAGGCTCACAACAAAGTGTCATAATATGACAGCATTTCATATTTATATAAAGTTCACTAAATTTCACGATTTATGTCAATTATAATTAATTTGGAATTTATCTGTATTTTGAACAATTTATATGAAAACTTAATCGTTTAATTAATGAGAATAAATATTATTGTCTTATGAATCGAGAAAAATGAAGTTATCATTCATACTAATCAAAAATTAATGAAATCACAAATAAATATAATTAAGAGATAATAAGAGAAAAGATTGTGAATGAATTGGCATGAATTGGAATTGAATCTTAATATTCATAATTTAAAACATTAACTTCTAGAGAAAGCTTTAGAGGCGACACAAAAAGCATCTGAAATGTAAGAAAATGGGGAAAGAAATGTTTTATTGAAAATGCCAGCCATTAGAGGGGCAATAATAATGCGAAGGGAAAAAAGGGGGATAATAAGTAACACAAATTTCATGTACTGCCACTTTGAGGTGAATTTTTAATATTATTTCTAGAAATTAGATATATATGTAATAAAAATTGCGATCCATTACTAAAAACAGTGATTATGAAAATATTGATTTGAATATTAGCTAAATAAAAAAGAGGGGGAACTAAGGTTTGAATATCAATTAGTTTTATCAGAAACATTTTTCAAATAATTACAATTTTTTTCTTTGGCATATATTTATATCTAAGCGTAAAATAAAGATTCTAATGAATATTGAAATGTTAAATTACGAAATGTATGATCAAAATTAATTAGACGTTTTCAATACATTATATTCGCCTTTATATCAACTGTTTGTTTACATTTAATTATTTGATTACTAATCACACACTCATCAAAACATTTATATAATGATAAACAATTATTTATTTAGAATTTATAAAACCAAATGAGTTATGCATTTAAATCTCATCTCTAGTAATATATGTGATGGGGATCTCAAATATGGGCGATTTCGACTCCAAACCAGAAATGAATGCGAAACATGTTTCAAGTATATCTGCGGGCGTTATTGCTTTCAGTGGCCTAACAAACAATCTCTCTCTCTCTTTGGTTGCGTTGAATACAAGACATAAGAGAAGAGAACTGGAAGTTAAGATCCGTATGGGAGGGAAAAGGTTGGGGTTATGTCTATGCATAGTTAGGTTCAACTGACTTAAAAGTTATATTCATATACATTGGGTTTGAAAATAAAATATAATATTATTGCGAGTCATTATAACTTTATCTTTAATTTAAAGAAACTTTTCAGCTTATAATTGATCATTAAATGAGTGAATAATTAAATTAAATTAATATTTGAATAATTTATAGAACAATTGGTATTTGATTTTGAAAGACATAAAATATAAAACTAAAAATTTGATATTAAATAATGGAAATTTTGTGAAATAATAAAATGAATAACTAAATAATTGTGGAATATATGAAACCCTAGAATATAGTTAATATATTTGTAGTAAAGGAAGCTTTAGTGGGGAAGCTATAGAAGCAATAGAGGGGAACATTTGAGTTGCACCTAATCTGCAACTTTTTCACCTGGAGAGCAGTCTTTCTCACCTTTTATTCCCTTCCATAGAAAATTCGATTCTAAAACTGCATATAAAGGGACTCGAGAGTGAACGCAATGCCTCTGAAATGAATTTTTTTGGGTACGTGTCCGACGACTACAAATAACAACTGTTTGATATTCAATTGTTATCATAAAATTGTCCGAAAGGTAAACAGCACTCGAGAAAAGCACTTTTTCAATAGTTTTATTCAGTATTTATTTGCAAAGCTCTTATAATATTAATAAACATGTGGTTTTAGTGATTAAATTTATGTAATAATTATATTGCAAACCAACAAAACATTTGATTCTTCATTCATTTTATTACTGAGTATTCTTCAGTTAAATCAATTCCTTTTAATACATTTTTTGAATATAAAAGTTTAAATTCATAAAACTCTATCAAACCATTAAAAACAAGTCAAATAAATAATCGAATTATAAAAAAGAAAATTAAATAATTTTTGTGAAGAATATACTTATTCTACTTTCACAAAAACAGTCTGTTTAAGCAAAAAATCCATTTTATATAAACTTTAGTTTTTAATCAGAATATATTGATTGACTCACTTTCATAACATATAAGGAAAATGGAATTAATTTTATTAAATGAAAAAACAATTGACATAATAGAGAGAGTAATGAACAGAATGATAAATAGAATTTATATTTTAATTTTGAAAACCAATTGAAAAATTGTAAAATAATTGTATGAATCAGTTTTAAAGATTTGACTTTTATATTAAATAATATAATAATTAGTGATAAATGAATACAACAATATATTGTATCAAATTTGATATCGAAGTATTTAAATAACTCAATCTTTTCATATTTAATTAGAGATATCTATAAAAGTAAATATTAATATAAAATAAAAATGTATAGAATGTAATGAAGATTAAATTGTTTTTTATAGATTTATATGGCATCAAATGTAAAGACAGTTTCTTTTTTATAATTTTAGCCTTTTTTGCTACAAAATCGATAAAACCAGAGATGGATTTGACAATTGAGAAGTTGAGTCATCTCTAAAGTAAACAACTTTGAGATAAAATGCGGATAAAATGAATGCGCTATTTCTTTGTTTATCATTAATATTTGTAATAAACTTAAACCTAAAACTAGTACTTATAGTACCTGAACATGAGAGCAAAGGTTTTGTTTAATCTCTATTGAAGACAACTATTTCCTGTTTATAATATATAATGAATAATAATAATAATATATCTACAAAAATGCAGTAATAGTTCACATATAGTTCACACCAAAGGATGTGTTGACCTCAAAAAGTTCACTTAATAAAAATATCTAATAATATAGTGTGGTTTCTATTTATTTATTATATTATAAGTCAATATACTCTATAATTATTATTGAAAATAGGGTTAGAAATGACTTTAATTTGAAAACTTATTCAATATGTATTGTATTCGATAAAGTATTATATTATAAATTGAAATCTTAAATATTGAAAATTATTTGACATAATAATAAAATGATTGTTATAATAAACTTTAAAAACCATAATAAATGTTTCAAATAATGTTAAATGCGATTCAATTTGAGACATAAATATTGCTAAATGATTATCAATCACAAAATCGAAACCAAATAAAGACTCGATATTTAGTGATTGATTCAATTTAAAAGAGAGTAATTAATTAATAATATCTTATTGTTTTTAATACATTAATAATAAGATAAAGTCAAACAACAAGTATAATAATTGATATCAATAAATATAAGTGATTGACATAAACATAATATAATCCTTACAACTATTTTGTTAATTAAAAGGCTCGCAAATAACTGATTTATTTTTGATTTATTTCTTGTTTCAGTTTTAAAATGATTGATAATCAACTGAATTGTAAGCCTTGTGTACGGTATAAAACATTTTTAGAACCACTGAAACATTTATTTAGTTTAAAAATAAAATATACAACTATTTGAGGCCAAAAGGAATAAATATAGCTTTAAATTTGATTAATAATGTTTACAATAAATTATCACAATTTCAAAATTTTAACCAAATTTATAGTTCAATAAATTGAGCATTTTTTTAGAGTTTTTAAATGATCCAAAATATAATCATTAAATATTTGAGTTTCATTATCATTACCAATAAAAATATTATTGGTTTAAAAATAAATAAATGCAAATTATATTATTTTATTGAAAAGTTTATAAATTTGAAGAAAAAAATAAGAATTATAATGATTTTAGTGCCTCAACTAATAGTAAAGTAAAAAGTATTGTGTAGTGTATATAAAAAGTAATGGAAAAGTAATGGAACACAAACTCCCCTTAGAATCTATACATGAGAATTACCCTAAACCTAAACCTAAACCCTAAACCCCCAAAACAAGAAACAAATCTCATGAAAATGACATCTGGTTCAAGTCTCACGTTTTAAATGAAGTGCCAAAAGTGCCAAAAATCATAACAACCAGTTCTGGTATTTCTGGTTCAATACTTAAGTTATTTTAGACAAATCTTACACTTTTGCTGTCCATTGTTTATAAAATAAAGCATAAAATAAGTGAATAGTTTTAATTTGAAACTATATGTTTTCACATATCTCTCATATTAATTGCTTAAATCATATTAACATTGATTAAAATATTGTATATTATTATAATTAATTATTGGCGTTAATTAAAACTGCTTTTAATTATTCTGAATACTATTGAATGATATATTTTTTATAAATAAAATTAACTAAAGTTAGAATTGTATTTAATTGTATTTTTAGTGTTGAAGTGATTACAAAAATTGATTTTTTAAAAATAAAGTTAACGCTGAAATAGTGAGAGTTGAGAATAGAGAGTATTGTATATTCAATATATAAAGTGTCGTAAGAGTAGATTCAGAAATGTCTTATTACACAACACAAGGGAGTCATTCATACTAAAAGGACATCAATGATCGCATAACATCTTCGGCAAAAAGATCCAAAAAAGCAATTACAGAAGCATTAGTTTTAGAGTCCAAAAGTAGATGTGACGAAAGTGAACAACAAGTATAGAGTATACCATTTTGACAGCAGAAACAATTGCATTAACTGTTTGGCACACAATCAGCTAAAGTGCTTCTCTCATAAAAAAAACTATTGTTAATCGTGGAAATACTCAAACGATTCCTTATTAACAAATTAATTTCCATTCAGACAAACTATAAACAGACAGACTATTACTTATAATGACTTTTAATTAAACAATTATCTCATTCATCAATATTAGTTATGATTTTGATGAGAAAAAATTGTCACAAATTGTCAAAATTTAAAGCATTCAGATTGGATGGGATTTCGGATTTACAATTTTGCCATTATTTTTAACTGAAAAAAAATAATTTTATTCGAATTTTTGTTGAGTTCATGATTTATTATGAGATTAAAAACTGTTCATCATATCTA
>JAQFXV010000063.1:0-43495 GCA_034694065.1 Camisia spinifer
TGCAATTGAACAATTTGAACATTTAATTTAACTTTAGTTTTCATAACTTATCTAATTTGTCAATTTATATTTAAAATCAAGTTTCCCATTTCAAAGTTTTGCACTGTATGTTTCCTATGAGTATTTTAATATCATCCTCACTGTAAAGTGTTATCTCATTTACTTTAGATCATAGAGTTTGGGCCCTAAGGAATAATGAAGTGATGGACGGCTGGCCTAAAAATATCAGCTCTTTTAGTAATAATTTTCCCACTAATATAAGCGCCGCTTTCATTGATTATAACGATAATGCTTTCCTATTCAAAGATTCGAGTTTTTACACTTTTAAAGCAGAAAACTTAGAGGTTTGCTTTGATCGATACAATACTTAATTTAAAATAATCTTTTTTTCCTCATTAATAACCAGTCAAACGAATTACGAGATCTCGAATTAAAGCCAAAATTAGTATTTCAAGACTTTTTTCATTGCAATGAATCGTTTTATACTGATTGGGGTTTTGGAAGTTATGATCAATTTGTGTCAGACTATTACCCAAAATCACAAGTTTTTAATGCTTTAAATACTAACGCATCAAAAGTTAATACAATGCAACAGAACTTCATTAGTTTAAACCAAACTGAAAATAATGAACCAAAGATTAATGAATTAAATTGTAAGCAATTATAACTTCATGAATATTATATCAATACTTGTTATTATAAATCATAACTTGTAATAATTTTAATTTTTTATTGTAGGGCTAATTGTGTTGATTGTGATCGCAGTTATTGTTATATTTTCAGTCATTGGTGTTATAGTTTTAATTTATTTTATATCAAAAATTAAGAAGAAATCTCATGAAATACAAAACATCGAATCGATAGCAGTTATGAGACCACTAATGAAGGAAAATGGGAATCATTTAGAAATCATTTCTATTGAAGATATTCCCAGAAGAACGAGAAAACTCAATACAAAACCAAAGAGAACCAAATTTTCTGATGAAGCCTACGGTTAAAAATAAATATCTAAACATAATTGAATTACAAGTTTTTGGGAAACAAAGTTTAGTCACCATTTGGAAAATATAGATTTTTATTAGTCATAAATTTCTCATTTGTAAAGCTTATAGCAATCGTGTTACACAACTTATCTCTCATTGAGAACTAAACCAATATTTTTTTGCTCTGATGCGAAATTTTGCTCAAAAATAATATCTAATTCACTCGTATCAGTATTTTTTCCAGATGTGTTTCAGTCAGCATAAAAATCAGACAAAACCTGAACATTTATGAACCTTATAACAAGCGGATGAGTAGATCAATCATTGTTCAAATATTCTTTGCGTAACTTTTATCTACTCTTAACATTTGAAAGACAGCAGGAAAGTAATTAATGCAAATTATTTGACCTCTAGTTTGTATCATTGACTTTAGTTTTTATTTGTGACACTGTGAGGACAATTATAAATCTGATGAATCAGATAAAAGATACTAATCTGTACTCATAGAAAAACAAAGATAACTGTATTAAAGGTTTATCAATCTATTATTCTTGGGTTTACGATATATATTCAAAATTGTTGTAAATAATTCATTAACTTATAAATTGAATTAATTTAAAATTACACCAACACTGGTATGAGATATTGATTATATTATTACAAAAAAAATTATTAAAATCAAAGTTAATAATAGAATATTTGATGTGACAAATGTTTCGGCTATTGAAACGAGAACCCGAAGTCATCTTTCAGTCTCTAGACTTTCCGGTTCACTATCACTGGCATAAAGGGTTTGTTCCTTTTATTGTTGTTAAAAATAAGTGCGTAACAGACACTTAAGCTTTATTGAAGTATTTATTTTTTCAATAGCTCTAATCTAAAGAGTTAAATGAATAGCATTGCAAGCATTTATTGAAAACTAAACAACTTTTTTGGGTATCAATCATTGCGATAATTATACATTTGCACGAACTTATGCAAACAGAAGCACTAAAAGTCAAATCTTACGCTTTTGAAAAATCTCTACTTTCATATTTATATTTCCTATACTTTTCGACCTTCTTCTTCATAGTTATGATAAACTGTATCTGATTTTGCTGTATTTGCGATCACAATATATTCGTTTCTTTGAGAATTGGTTTGCCTGAAGTGAACTTAATTCTAACTTTTTATCAAAACCGGCCATTTAATCATTTGTCATGTTATTCAATATTTATGTTTTAGTAAGTTTTGTACAGCTATTTTTTGTTGTAATTCAAACGGAAGTGATCTACAAAAAGCCAAAAAGTTAGTAGGAGATCAGATTTCCAACAAATTTTCTTGTATTCATTAGTATTTAACCACTATTTTTATCATTCAGGCTATTTTTGTGAGTATGGGTTTTCAAAAAAATCAAACATCAAATGTGACGGAAATAAAGCAATGAAATGCCAAACTCGCTGTGATTTCATCAATCAATGCGATGATAAGTCGGATGAAATCAATTGTGGTGAATGTGACTTCACTCAAAATATGTGTGGCTGGAAGAATGTCAATAAATCAAGTCTTTTGTGGATTAGAGTCGATGACAACAATGGAAAACAATGCCCTGATGGTGAAAATGGTACATGTGTTCTATCATTAATGAAAGTTAAGTCTAATAACAATAATACGACTAAAGCTGATAATAGAGCCCGTTTACAAAGCCCTAAATTTCAATCAACATCAGAGTCATGTCATTTTAAGTTTGAGTACAAGCATAATGAAAACGATTGCTTATTATCAGTTCGTTTAGTCAATGATAGCCGAAAATTATGGTTTAGAGACCGCTTGAATCTAATAAATCAAAACGATAAAGACTGGAGGACTGAAAGTGTTGATATCATGAATGTTGAGGCTGGCCATCAATTGGAGTTTTTAGTTACTTGTGATGAAAAATTAACAAACAGAAAACCAAATAAAAGTTTCCTTCAAATAGCTTTTAGAAATATTTCATGGAATGATTGTGAGAAAAACAGTAACAAATCACTTGATTTAACCGGATTTGACTGTGATTTTAAAAGCAATCTTTGCAATAAATGGACTGACTTTGAACTGACTAACGATAATTTTTTGCATTGGAAGCGATCTAACGATTATCAAGTTTTTGGCAATACCTTTGATCATAAGTTGAATGAATATTTTGTGTTTACTGAGAAATATGATCGTAAGAATCGCAGTGAAATCGCAAGGCTTTCATCGCTTAAACAAAAATCAATTCAAATCATAAAATCATTGAGTTTTGACTATTTGATGACAAATGCAAACGAATCATCCCTTTATCTGCTTATAAAAAGCGGAAATGGAGATAAAAAAGAGATATGGAGATCAAAACCATTTAAACCTTCTAAATGGCAAAATGCTTGCATTAATATAACTGACAATTTCAATAGTTATCAGCTCATATTTGAAGCACATTTCGAAACAATTAATTACGGAATCGTTGCTATAAAAAATATAACTGAATCAGAAAATGAATTTTGTATAAGTGATAATATCTCCAAAATCAATGACTTTGAATACTCGACATCTGAGCCCTCAATCCTAACAGTCACAGAACTGATATCAAACACGACTTTTGGAATTCTCACGAATTATGCAGAAATTCCTAATTCTTCTTTATTGAGTTCAGAAGTGATTGGGTATAAAATTGATGCACAACATGAGAACTATACTAAAAGTATGTATTTTAATGCGTTTATATGTTTCTAATGAGTTAATGTAACTTATAATTAATTTATACTTTAAAACAGTTGAATCGTACGCATGGATTCTCAAAGGGACCGCATTTCTAATAATTGTCTTAATCTTTATTTCTATTAAATTCTGGCAAAATAGAAGACGAGGTCAACAACTGCTTCCTCTGATAGAGTCTTATGATATGATAGACAGTCAAAGTATTAATTCTTCGCCTGAATTGAAGTTATAAAGCATGTATTTTTATTTCGTTGTTTAATATTCAAAATTATCTTATTTTTTATTCAATATCTTATAGAATTTGATTTTTCACATTATTTTATCAACATATTTACTTTCAGTAAAAATGATTTAAAACACATTTTGAAAATAGTAAGCTTAGTATTAATGAGTTGTAAAGGTTTGAAAGCAGCTAAAGATTTATAGAATGCTTATCACAAATTTAAAAAAGAATGATCTTTTCATTCGTAAGTACTGTATATTAATACTAACAGAAAAATATTTTTCATTCTCTCTGTAATGATATTCATCAAACCTTTAAGCAAAACAGTGATTCCACTTGTGATCTTTTTATAGTTTTCAAGGTCTGAAAAAGCATTAATTAAAGCAATTTTCAAACTTTTGTTGTAACAACAAATTCTACAATAAATAAAAACCAAAATACTCTGTACGCAAAAACTTATTATTTGGGAACCCAAAAAAATCCAGACTTATTATTGGCCTTCTCCCGAACATAACAGTCAGAATAATTGTCGACATATTTCTCATCATTATCATCATTCTGATCAATGAATTCATGAACCTTTCAGGCAGTTTTTGCTTACTTTTGCTCTTTTACAGTTCAGAACATTGAAATCTAGAAAATGTTTTTATTAAATAATTTAATTTGTAATTTCTTCTCTTGCAATTGTTTATTTAATTCTTTCAATTTTCTAATTTTTCTTATCTTCAACTCTATTTTCCACATCTATTCTTAATTTTTGAGATTTCATAAATTAAAACTAAACTATTTTGTAGCTCAATAGTCACGAAATAAATAGATTATGATTTAATAACTTCAAACTTTATTATTTCAATAATAAATAAGTATTAGAATAAAACATTTAAAATCTAAACTTTTAGAATTAGTTTTTCAGATTTATTTTTAATAGAACTTAAGGCTTCACATCTCAAAACTTGTTTATTTAAACTTGAAATTTGTATATTTCAAACAAATTAACTTTTCTGAATAGGAATATATAGTTATTAAACAATAACAAATATATTATTTTATCTAAATATGAGTCAAAAATGATCGTTACTTAACTCTAGAATATTGTATAGTTCGTTAATCATTCGAGTTTTAAGTAAATCTAGAGTTATGTTAACTTATTTTTAGGCCAAATAATAGGAAATTCATTGGAAAAAATAACATTTTGCCCGACTTTCAGTCCACCGGTTGTTGGCGGGGATGTAGTCCAGGGTCTCATTGCTATGACTGCATCATCGCCTTAAACACATTAATTAAGATTATATAAGAATAAAAAGTTAGACTTGATTTAAAATGAAAATTGAAACAAATAATACCTAACCATCTTGTGCTTAAGACCCTTCGAGGAATATGTTGTGATGTATTTCCAGGAGATCCGTGTAATGTTCGCATATGAAACACAATACAATCCCCCGGCTCTACATTGTATTTCAATATTTTATAACTCTTATAGATTTCATCAGTTTCTGGAACATCGAAATAATTCCTATTGTAATCATTATTAACGCTTATATAGTTTGAATGCGTCGCGAATTTGCGCGGTTTAAACCATTTATCATTTAAATGAGAAGAAGCAGCGAATTGTAGTGTTGTTTCTAATGAAACAGAATCTATTGGCATCCAAATTGAGCAGACCTTTAAACAAATTAATAGTATTTCTTAAAGCTTTCAAACTTTCAATTATACTATTTTTATGAAAAATAATATATCTCTTTAATTAATTCTAAAGTTATCTTAAGTTAAAACTGTTATAAACTATCAAACCTTGAATCCATCGATAGGATAATAAGGTTGGTCACAATGCCAGGGGGTTAGTATTGAAGTTCCCGGATCTTTGACCAGAACATGTTCGTGATAGAAAACACTTCTTTCAGAATTCATAAGTATTGCCGCGATTTCAGCTGCGGGTGATTTATAAATATATTCTTTGAACTCTTCAATAGTATTCCAATTACAATAATCATTAAAATAAGCTCCGATATCGCCTTCGCTCGAAAGTCTTTCGCTATAAATACTGGGATTTTTTAGATTAAATTCAATTCCTTGCCTAACTTTATCGATCCAGTACTGATCGAAAACATTTCTGATACAAACAACACCATTATTATGATAAAAATCCAACATCTCTGGTGTTATATGTTTAGACATTTCTATCAAGTTATTAAGTTTTTAACAATTAAATTGAAAACTGTTGTTAAGGTTAAGCTTCGAATTTTAAATCTGAGCTGTGATTAACTCACAAGTTATTCATCACTTATGAATAGTGAATCAAAAGCTTAACTAAAAGCAAGTTTTCTTTTTATTCAACAAGGATTTTGTCCGGAATTTTGTTTTATTTGTTTCGTCAGAAAAACCTGTTTTCAGAATTATATTTATTGATAGATTTGATTTTTCATATTAAAAACTAGATTTTAATAAAAATCAAGGCTTAGAGCAAACAAAAATGCAAGTTTATCATGACTTCATAATTTCATATTAATAAAAATATTTTAAATAATTTTCAACCTCTAAAATATACTCTGATTTTCGAAAACTTTTAGTGTAAAAGAACTTTAAAGGGATTAAATTATTCTATCAATAAAAATCTCAACTTTTAAACACTTTATAATGTAATATGAAATTCGAAGAAACAAAAATAAAGTTATAAGTTTGACAAATTCTGCAAAAATTATAAATTGAAATTGGGTTAGGGCTAAAATAGTTATTAAACTAGGTGATTTGGTAATATGGTACAAAAATATGCATGTTACCATCTTCTATCATAAAACGAAGTCGCTTAAGGCTTCATTTACTGATCATTATAGCAAATTTTCAATCAAAACTTCGAGAAAATGTTTTATTTGAAGAATATTCTTGAAAGATAGCTAACAAAAATTCATAAAATGTCATGAGTTTCACCCCAGATGTGAACCTGAAATCATGAAAATTGTGTAATAACTAGAGTTACAAAATATAAATTAAAGTCTGAGATCTCAGTCTTCGTAATATTTCATCATATGATAGCTTTATGTAAATAAATATAAGTATTTATCAAAACATCATTAATTACAATAAAAATGTGTTTATCATTAAGACCTGATTGGCTTTTATTACCGGAGTCTTTATGGTTAACAATATTCTCAAAATGTGATTCAATTGATTTGTTGAACATTAAAGAAGTTTGTATTAAATGGAAACGTATTGCAAAAGACATTTCATTGACATCTCATTTAGACTTGACTTCAAAACCAATTCCTATTAATCTATTATTGAATATGATATCATTTGCAGAAAATAATATAAAATCAATTCGAATAAGAGGTCATTGGAATAGAGATTCATTGATTGATCCAAACATTGCCATAAATGCAAAGACTATTAACACAAAAGTAATGAAGAAATTGATGAATAAATGCAAACAATTGAAAAGTTTATATTTAGAAGATATAAATGACATGATTTCGTGTGAATTTTTACCACAAAATTTGATTCACTTATCAGTGAATTATTGCGAAATAAATTCATACCATTTTTTCTATCCATTGGAGCAAAAAAGTGATAGATTTGAGACAATTAGATGTCTTGATATAAGTTATTTTGAATTATTTGATTCATTAATGTGTCGATTGATTAATGAGTTTAAATCATTAAAATGTCTTTATATGGAAGGATTATTGCGTGTAAACGACGGCGGAATCACTCATATCAACACTTCTTTGATTTCACAATTAGTTGTCATTGATTTAGAGGCAACTGATGTTAAAGACGAATCATTTCAGTATATTATTAATAATGGGTATGCTTTACAAGAACTATATTTAGGCCGAACCCAAACCACTGCTAAAATTGATTTCAATAAATCAGTTTCAAAATCATTAAAGTTTTTGTGCGTTTTCAATACTTTGATTGATAGCGAAAGTGTGGCCAATCTTTTGAAAACCCATTCGTCGCTCATTTCAGTTAATTGTAATCAAAATATAAGAGAAATCATTAATTCCCCGATTCTTACGACTAAATTAAATAATTATAATTCTAATAATAATTGTCTTCATTATCATAACCATAGATGTGATCGATATAAATGATTCATTGCTTTAACAAACTTTGTGAGCAATTCATTCGTTTATTTAATACTTGAACATAATTTTTTTTATAATTTATTGATAAATATTTTGTAATTTTCATTTTGCCACTAATTTTTGAATCCATTGATGAATCAATTGTTAAATTCCTTGTATTATATGCTCTACTTATTTATCCTGAAATAGAGCTATGATTGGTTTAGTTTTTATAGAATTTTACTTTCTATGTCTTTAATATTAATTTATTTTATAAGTGGTTAAAAAGTTATATTATGTAAGATTTGAGCAAAAAATTATTAGAATTCAAATTTACTGATTTCTCAACTCATCAGTAATTTGAAAAGCTATGCAATTAGTGTCACAAATAATAAAGTAATTCAATCAATCAAAGGTTTTTGTGTATAATTAAAACTTTATTTATAATAAAAACAATTGTAAAAGTTATAAATTGTTTTAGAAATCATTCATTGCTCACTATTTATAGCGATTATATTTTTAAAAAGCTATCGATTAGCCAATTATTGCAATTAAACTCATAATAGTTTCTCTTCATAACGATAACCATCGATGAGATAAATAATTATGTCATTATTTTAATAGAATTTTATTTGCAAAGTTCTGCTTTTTCTGATATTCAAATATAAGACATTTTTCTGTTATCTTTGAATCTTTGTTTTCAAATTTATTAACTGTTGATATTTTTTTGCTTAAAAATTGATTTTATTTCCTTATCTATTGATCAGTTTCTCTATATTTTATTTAATGCATTGAATTTAAATTAATTAAAAATCTTTTAAACCTTCGACACGAATAAGTTCTGCAGAATATAAATTGAGTTTACAGTAAAGTATTGCAGAATATTTTTTTAGACATTTGAGTTAAAAGAGTAAAAGATTGAGAAAAAATATTGATCTATAATTTATAGACTTGTTAGAAAAGCCCCTAAAATGTGAATAATGAGTGAAATAAATTATTTGTTCAATTGAGAGTCTATTTCAGATTCAGCTCTTGACCTTTTCCGAAGAATACTAGAGGTTGGAGAAGACGGACGCGTCAGTATTCTTTTCTCTGCTAAGTATTTATCGATATAAGGTTTGACACGTTTCCAAACAGTTTGATCGCAAAGCAAGTTTGTAACTGCGTCTATGTCTGTATACATAATGCGATCCTTATCCCAAGGTCTACAAAAACCAGTAAAAGTTTGTCAAATCAATTTTTAATTGCTTTGCAATTTTAATTACTTTACTACAGCTCTAACGAGATCGTAAACATCTTCGAGAGGTGCTGTTGTTCTTAAAGGTCTTAAAAATTCAATTGCTTGACATGAAGCCAATAATTCAATAGCAATAATACGCTCAACATTTTCAATAACTTTTAAAACTTTTCGAGCAGCGAAACCTCCCATTGAGACGTGATCTTCAGTTCCCGCAGAAGTTGAAAGCGAGTCAACTGACGCCGGATGACATAATACCTTGTTTTCAGATACTATTTGAAAAGATTTGATAACAAGATTCTTTAAAATGAATGAATTATGAAATAAATATGTTTTGCAAAAGATGCGAAAATTGTATAGTTGTTTACACATAATTGCAATAAGATTTTGGGACATCTTCTAATACCTAATGCAGCAGAAGTGCAATGAGCGATCATAAAGCCTGAATTCAATCCTCCATTATTAACAAGAAAGGCTGGAAGACCACTTTGGGCTACATTTTAAATAATCAAATCTCTTATATCATACGTATTTCAACAAAACTAATATCAAGTATATCTCAACCTATATCTAATTCAAACCTGGATTTACTAATCTTTCAATACGTCTCTCACTCATAGACCCCAATTCATGCACAGCTATTGCCAAATAATCCAAGGCTTTGGCCGGATATTCGCCGTGAAAGTTACCGCTCGATATAATTTCTGATCTTTCGGTAAAGACCAGCGGATTGTCTGTCGCAGAATTCATTTCTGTAGTTATGATTCCTTTTACAAAATCTATCGTGTCGTGAACTATGCCATGAACTTGAGGACAACACCTGATAGTATACGCGTCTTGAACTCGATTACAGAATCGATGAGATTCTGCGATCTCTGATGGATATAAATCAGAGTTTAAAACAGCGCGTATTCTTTGCGCAACTGAAGACTGTCCCTTATGTGGCCTTATTTTCTGAATGTCGGGATCAAAAGCAGTTGACGTCCCTTTGAGAACCTCTAAAGTCATAGCGGCCACAATGTCTGCCTGTCTCGCAATCGCTGTCGCCTTTTCGACCGCATCCGCGCCCAGAGATGTTATTAATTGAGTGCCATTTATTAATGCGAGCGCTTCTTTAGGTTTGAGTTGAAGTGGCTTTAAATTATGAGATTCGAGCACATACTTGGCTTCACCCCAACCACTTGCTGGTGACCACATCTTTCCCTCACCGATAAGTCCAAGTGCTAAATGAGCCTTAATTATGGTCAAAATTAAGAGTGAAATTGATTTAGAATTTAAAGATACATTTTTTCTCAATTTAATTACAAGTGGAGCCAAATCTCCAGAGGCGCCAACTGTTCCTTTCTCGGGAACCCATGAAAGACACGATGCATTGAAAGCATCGATCAATTGATGTAAAGTATTAAGAGAAATACCAGAATATCCTTTGGCTAATACATTGATTCTAAGCCCTAATAACATACGAGTCCTTTTTGGTGACAGTGGTTTTCCAACACCTGCCGAATGGCTACGAATCAAATTGACCTGAAGTTCTTCTAAACATTCTTTGCTTATAACAGTTGTCGCAAATTTACCGAAACCTGTATTAACTCCATAAACAACTCTATTTTCTATTAAAATCTGTTCGAGTAAATCTCTCGCTTTCATCACTCTTTCTTCTGCATAACTCGTGAGCTAAAAATTCTTATCTTTAAAATTTGTTTTTAAGAAATTGTGCAAATTTTACTTTAATCTTGAAAAGTCCTTTTCCAAGATTTATCAAATCATCTGCCCCTAAGCTGTTTCCATCCAAATATATGTACTGATTAATTAGTATACAATTTATATCATTAAATTAAGTTAATATCAAATTCAATTTCTTGCTTCACTCACTTCTTCCGGTATTATAAACTTTCCCGAAACTTGTTCGGGTACGTAATGCATTTCAACCGAACCAGTCATAGGACTCGGTTTATCGCTTTGTAATACTATAGTTAAATTCATTTATTTCTTAAATATTTATTTTTCAAAATCATTTTCAAAATATTAAACATAGAAAGCGAATAAACTTAAGTTTCGATTAAAATCTAATAAGCGATAAAAGTTATAAAAACTTGAGGTTTGACCTCAATTTTTAGCTTAAACTAAAAGTTTTGCTAAAATTAATAATTATTTGACTTACCAACTGATACAAAGTCATTGTCATCCAATACATTCTGTATTAAGTCATCGGGATCTAGTATTGCACCCCCTTTTGTTTTGCGTATTTCATAAATAATTTCTAATTTATTGGGCACATGACTCGCGGGTTTGAGTTTGTGGTATCTTTTAAGAGCTTCTTCGCTAAGCCATCGAATGGTTTGCGTTTTAGTGTCAATACACGGAACTGCAAACCATTCTCCGCGAACTCTCACTGAGATTTTCATTTTGAAAAATGAGTCCTTTTTCTTGAATCAAATCGAGTTTATATTAAAATTGTTTCCAATTTGATTGGTTGGTAACTAAATATTTTCCTTAAGAAAAAACTCTAAATTAATGGCAATTTGTATGCGTTTTCATAACTTTTGAAATGATTGTATAATCAAAATAAATTTGAAGTGTTTTCGATTGGTTTAACAGTAAACATGTCGTCGCCTATCGTAAAAAATGTAAAAATTGAAGCAATTTAAGGAAATTCTGAATACCGATTATATAAGGAAAATGTCTGAGATATAGAAATACACTGTTTCACATGGCTTTCAAGAATGTTTATTGAGGAAACCTGAATTTGATCGTTATCATAACATTTAATTGCATAGAACATTATAATTGTAAAATTTTGGCACAATAATTAAGAATTATAATGTTCTACCGAACATGAAATTACATGAAAGAATGATCTGAACCATTCAGTAATATATTGGTCATATACAGTAAGCACATTATGTCCGGTAATACTGACTGTGACTATGACTGTCTTTATGACTGTATTACCGGACATAATGCGCTTACTATACATTATTAATGCTGATACACAAAAATAAATATCAAAATTCTGTCAATTCAATTATTGTCTCACAGGCTATTTGTTCACATTTTGAGTTGCCATTCAAAATACATGTAGTCATGTTTCGATAGAACATTATAATTCTAAGGCCACGATATGAATCAGCTTAACATTGAGTTTAAATTATGCGTAATTTTGTATCAGATGTTGAGAACATTCCATTTCGAGACAACTTTTTGTTTTAATATAATCTTAAAGACAGAAAGTTTTGAAAGTTTTTTAACATATAAATAAACAATCAGTTTATTAACAAACTTTTGAATAAAATTGAGAGAAAAATGGATGGTTTATAAGTTGAATAAAAACGAAATAAAACATAAATACAAAACTATATAAATAATGATCACATCCTAATCGGCATAATTGGCCAAAACTTTGGTTGATATGAATCGCAAAGTCTATCAAAATTCAACTGAAGCGCTGCTTCCATGCCTTGTATTATATTATAATCTTCTCCATAGAGTTCATACATTTGTTGATTCTTTGTTTCATTCAAATCTTGTTGAGTATTCTTTTTTGGGGCCAAACTTTTAGTAACAAAGCTATCAATCTTAGAGATGTCCACATATTCTACTCTATCATTATATCTGAGTTTCTTTTCGCGCAAACGCTTTCTCTCCAATTGATGTCTTTTAGTTTCCATAACAAACTTCAAATAATCTTCATTAATGTCTAAGACATCGCTTTCATCGCTATCAATAAACTCTTCATTATTATAAGAATTACATTCATTTTCATTGATTTCTTCCAATGAATCCATTTTTGATTTATTAACGAATCCTCTATTCATTAAATGACTATTATTTCTATCCTTATCTTCGCAGACATTCTTCTCATATAATAAGTTATCATTATTTTGTTTATAACTATTATCTAAATCTTCAAAATCGTCATTGAATTGAATGACTTGATGTCCATTTTCTGTTAGCCATCGATTGCTTTCATTGTAATGCTTCCAAAACTTATCAAATATTGAGTTTGAATACCATTTTGGAGAAGAACTGCTCTGTTGTGCCATCACTTATACAACTATTTATTATTTATTATTAATTTTTATTAACTATTAAATCAATTAAACTTGAATTCAATAAAACATATTATATTTTTTTAAAAGTCAAAACGATAACAAAAATATTGATAAAATTCTGACTAATATTTACAATCGTTTCTATGGTTTTATGTTAAAAGTTTACAGAAATTATTAACTATTTTTATACTGTTTTTTCAATAAATATTTGCCATAATTTGTACTCAAACTTAATATTTTGATGTAAAATAAGTTTTCATTCAATATTTCATTAAATGTTTTGATAAATAATTAAAACATATGATTTTGTTTTCAAAATGTTATTAATTCTTAAGTTTGAAAAAATATTTTAAAAATACGACTAATTGAGAAAATAATCAAAAAATGGATTCTAAGGTTTGTGAAGTCATTATAAATATTAAAATAAATTTAAACTCAATTTAATTATAGAGTGAAATACCTGTGAATGCAATTCAAGTGAACGACTCATCAATTGTCAATCAGATGGAAATCGAAACAAATGATAACACTATTGATGAAGAAAAACAACAAATCTTATCATTTATTAATGAAACTGAAGAACGATTAAAATGGAAACAAAGTCAGAGAGAGATTAATAATAAAGAAAACATTAAATATCCTGAAGAATCGTTTTTCGCACGACTCGACTCTTCTATTAAAAAGAACTCAACGTTTGTAAAAAAGTTAAAGACAATGACAGACACACAAAAAGAGTCAATATTTAAAGACATGAATGGTTTAAATCTAACAAAATATATATCAGAAGTCGCTTCGGCTATAGTTGAGGCAAAAATCAAAGTAAATGAGATATCAATGGCTCTTAAGATCTGTTCAGCATTACATCAAAGATATCCAGATTTTTCATCACAATTGCTCGACAGTTGGCTTAAAAACTTTCCCAAAAAAGCGGGCGAACCTATGATTGCTTCCAAAATAAGAATAGATATCAGACTATTCGCTGATTTGATATCTTCGGGTATTTTTACGGCCAAAGAAGGTCTTCCAGTTTTGGGTAATTTACTAATAATACTTACGGCTAATGATAAAGAAACTCATAATAATCTCAACATTTTATTATCATTTTGTCGTCATTGTGGTGACGATTTTGCGGGTTTTGTTCCCAGAAAAATGCGTCGATTGGCTGAAAAATATTTCTTAACTATACCTCAGAGCGATTTTCTTCCCACTGATCGTAAAAAAGGTGTCAAAAATTTGCTAAAAGATTATTTCAATTCTTTGAGTATTCATGTCGTCAGTGATCATAAACAGCTTCAAAATCAAGAAAAACAAATTCGCAAATCTTTGCAAATGAAAGGAGAAGTTCCTAAAGAACGGAAAGAAAAATTTGAGACCAAACAGATTGAATGGCAAAAGCTTTGGTCTTCTACTCAACAGTTCGCAGATATTCTCGATGAAGATCTCCCAACTTTACCACCAGATCTTCAAGAATTTTCTGATGACGACGACACCAATGCTATTATGAATTTTGATGTTTCGAATCGTTTTAAAGGACAGCCAGAGTTCGAATCGGGAGCCCTTTGGGAAGATGAAGACACCAGAAGTTTTTATCAACATTTACCTGATTTAAAAGCTTTGATTCCATCCATTTTATATAAAGATAGTGTCAAAGAGGAAGATATTAAAGAACAACAAATAGATAGTAAAGAAGAAGTCAAAAATGAAACAGAAGAAGAAGTTAAAGATTCAGAAATGAAGGAAAATTCTGAAAATACTGAAATAATTCCAAATGAGTCTGAAGACAATTTTGAAATCGAAGAGATGGCTGAAGAAGATATTGAAGATCCAGTTTTGCCTATAATTAGTACTGATATTGAAGCAGATGATAGTGAAGAAGATTCGAGTAAAGAAACCACTAAATTATCAAATAAAGTATTATTGGATGCGTTTCTCAACACTTTAATCAATTGTGTGAATAGAGATATGATAGATAAGGCGGCCATTAATTTCTGCACAAACCTTAACACTAAAAATAATCGTAAAAAACTGGTTCGCGCGCTGTTCACAGTTCCGCGAACTCGATTAGATTTGTTACCATTTTATGCCCGTTTTGTGGCACAAATCACTCCTATTATGCCACACATCGCTACTGATCTCGTGACTCTTCTTAAACAAGATTTTAGGTTTTTATTTAGAAAAAAAGATCAAATCAACATTGAAAGTAAAGTTAAAAATGTTCGCTTTATCGGAGAGTTAGTCAAGTTTGAAATATTCCCCAAAGTAGAAGCTCTTCATTGTCTCAAAGTATGAATATTTTTCAAGTTCATTATTTCAAGTAAACTTATTGTCTACTTTTTTAGATACTTTTAACAGATTTTCGTCACCATCACATTGAGATGACTTGTAATCTATTAGAAACCTGTGGAAGATTTCTATTCCGTTCAAATGATTCACATATGCGAACAAAACTTCTTTTGGACCAAATGATGAGAAAGAAAGCCCTTTTACCTTTTGATTCCAGATATATAACTAATATTGAAAACGCATATTATTTCGCAAATCCTCCCGAATCACAAGCCGTAAGTTTAACTTCAATTATAATCTTATTGAATCATTAAATATTTGATTAAAAATGCATTTGTATTGAAGATAACACGCATAGAAAGGCCTCCAATGCATGAATACATTCGAAAACTGCTTTATTACGATCTCACAAAAACAAATGTCGACAAAATATTGAGACAAATTCGTAAACTAAATTGGGACGACTCAGAGATCTCTTGGTATGCCATTAAGTCTTTGACAGCCATATGGAATGTCAAGTTCTATAACGTGAGATGTGTCGCAAACTTACTCGCGGGTCTCAATGCTTTTCAAGACTGGGTCGCACCTCAAGTTATCGATGGAGTGCTTGAAGACATTCGATTAGGAATGGAAATGAATATTCCAAAGTATAATCAAAGAAGAGTATCAATGATTCGATTTCTCGGAGAACTATATAACTATAGACTCATCGACTCATCAGTTGTTTTCAAAGTTCTTTATTCATTAGTAACTTATGGTGTTATTTATGATCCTTCAGTCTATAGTGAAATAGATCCGCCCGAAAATCTTATTAGAATTAGACTTATCACTCAGTTATTAGAAACTTGTGGTCAATATTTCAGTTCAGGGCTCGCGAAGAAGAAACTCGACTGCTTTCTGTTCTTCTTTCAGGTCTGTATTATATTTTACACTCAATTTCTTTTATCAACTAATGATTCATTTCTAACAGAAATATTATTGGCTCAAGAAATCGAGTGATATTTATGACGAAGACAATGCATTTCCATTTTTAATGGACTATTTGTTCAAAGATGTAATGCTTATATTGAGACCAAAATTCAAATTCGCTGAATCTTACGATTCTGCGAATACGAGTGTCGAAGAATTGCTTAAAGAATTGACTCCTAAAGTGCAAGAGTTTTTGCCTAATTTCAAACTTGAAAGTGAACAAGAATTAAGTCAAACAAATGAAGAACAGAACGCAGGACTCAATCCTATTGCTGAAGTAGAAGAAGATCCAGAACCAGATTCTGTAACTGAAACTTCACATCAAGAAAGCGAATCTGAAGATGAATACGAATATCCACTCGAACAGAAGTTAGAATTTCATCAAAAGACGACAACAGACTCGGAAAGTGGTAGTGATCAATCAGATCCAGATTTCGCTCAAAATATAGAGTCTAGAGATAAAGCACTCAAAACAGTTCACTGTCCAGAAGATGACGATTTCCTCAAAGATTTTGATAAACTAATGAGTGAGAGCTTAATCTCTAGGAGTCAAGAAGTGGTTCGAAGTAATACAGATATTGTGATTCCAGTCAATCGAAACACTGGCAAAAAGAATGTAGTCTTTAGTGATTCAGTAAATAATGCCATTTCTGATGATAGAGAGGTTCCGGCCATTAATTTCATGATTATGACCAGAACCAAAGGAAACAAACCGGTCCTCAAGAATGTTGACGTTCCCATTGATTCTGAATTAGTCCTCAGTCTTAAAGCCAGAGAAGAAGCAGAAAAAGTCGAGAAAAAAGCGGTTAAAAAACTAATTCTTGATATTAATGAGAGGCGAGAAATGGAAGACAGAGACGCAGAACTAGAAAAAGGAACCGCAAGTCCTTCTGTTGTTAGTCTTAATCGAGACCATAGAAGAAAATATCAACACCCGAAAGGAGTCCCTGATATTGATATTATTTTTGGCAATAAGTATATGTAATTGCTTTTTAGTTATCTATTTATTCATTCAATTTTATCAAAAAAGTTTCACTAAATTATTTTTCCTTCTTTTAGGAAACGATAAAACTTTATTTGGTTTGAAGAGCTTTATGTAAATTCGCATTTGTATTAAATGTCCATTATTTTTATCAATTAAAAGATTAATTAATTAATAAATTAATTTTATTTGCATTCAATCTGATTAATATCAATACAATTTAGTTATTGAAAATTCATAAGTTTGAAAATTCTATTTTTCAATAAGTTATTGATTGAAATCAAGTTTTACTCTTAATTAGTTTAATAGTTATGAATGAAATCAATTGATAGAACTTATAATCTAATGAGAAATGCGATTGAATATGGTTTTAATTAGTTAAAAAGTTGAAAAGTTTTGAGGAAGTGTTGCGCATCATATCATTGCATAAATATGTTTACATTATTTCATCATTTTTTCAAGTGTAGTACAAATTATAATAAGTTATTGTAGACTAAAATCATTTCAAACAATTCATAATATCAGTAGTCATGAAAAAACATATGATTTTATAAAATGTGCGTAAAATAACATTTGATAAACACTTTTTCTTATTTATATTTTAAAAAGTAATAATAATAAAATTTGAATAAATGGTAAGTTTTTTGAATGAATAACTGAATTGAAATCTAACGAATGAATTAATTTAAAGGCAAAATATTTGGCTCAGATCGTAGTTCTTGGGGTTCAAGTTGTCGGCCGAGCCTTTTCGAGAGCACTCAGACAAGAGTTCGCCGGTTTGTCATTCAATTATCAATCAATTATTTATAATTTAATATTAATCTAAATATCTGTAACGCATTCATAGCGAGTCAATCGGCGGCCAAACACAGAGACTCAAGAAGTGGCACAAACGGAGCCGCTATTAATGCAAAACTAGGAATGAATTTACAAGTAATTATTGAGTTATTTTTGCATAAATTATATGGTTTTCTGACTTATTGTCTTTGTTTAGGAAGCGATTCAAATATTAAATTTAGAAAATAGTAAATTAAGTGACAAAGAACTGATTTTAAAAAATTATAAACATTTGTTTGAAGTGAACGATAAGTCAAAAGGAGGATCTTTTTATTTACAATCAAAGGTTAGTTTAGTTTTTCTTTCTTATACTTTTTCAACTTTTTTATGACTTCCTATAAATGCGTTCAGTTTGAAAAACAATTGAAAATAATTAGAAACCCCTTAATTGGCAACCAATGGAAAGATTGTCGACTCATTACAAGATATTTCAAACTTTCCGTTCAATTAATGGAAAGAAATTCAATAAAATGAAGAATTGTTTTTCATTCAATCAATTTTATGGCTATCAGACTATTAACACAAATTCAGACAATGTTTTTGAAGAGGCTTTGAGTAGAAAAAACATTGAAAAATGTGTTGATATATTGAAAAACGTGAAAATAATGCGTCCAAAGAAAACGATTGACAGATCAAGTGATGAAAAAGTGATATCAAATGCTGCCGTTTTAGTGCCTTTTTGTCATAATAGGTCTAAAGAGCCGAGTGTTTTACTAACTGAGAGATCAATTAATTTAACTAAACATAGAGGAGAAGTATGTTTTCCGGGAGGTATAGAAGAAGCCGATGATAACAAAGAGGCAGTTCGTACTGCTGTCAGGGAAACAGTCGAAGAACTTGGTGTCGAAGAGTCTAAAATAGAAGTTTATGGTGTACTCAATCCGTTTCCGGCACTGAACGGATCTCTTGTTTACCCAGTTTTGGGATACATTGATTTGAATGATATCGACTTGAATTTCAATAGAGAGGAAGTGGAGACTGTGTTTTTAGTGCCTCTCAAAAGCTTATGCAATGAAAGTAACTGGAGTTATACTCAATGGAAAGCCGGTTGGACTACACCTGTCTATTTAGATGATAGAATACACATTCCAAGAGTTTGGGGATTAACTGCTGGAATACTTTATGCTGTTTTAGCGGCTCTTTTGCCAAATGTTTTCAAATTCAATTCTAAAATATTAAGATTTAATTTTAAAACATAAATCATATTTATTTTTCAAATCGTTGAATAGTTTGACTTTTTATGACATTAACAGGTTGTGAGAGCTAAAGAACGAATAGACGAAGAATTAAAGTTTTCTAATGGAACCGATTCTACGAATAGTGAAACCAAATCAACCAAAAAGTCTGAAGATATTTAATATTTTAGAACAAAACATTGTTAAATACTAATAATTTCATAATTATTATTATTTTAGCTGTAAATTAAATGTAGTTATATTTCATTATATACAGTATTTTTCATATACTCCTTAAGTAAATATTTAACTGTTAGTGAAAATGTTATCAAATTAATTGACATTGAATTGCATGTTATGTTCGTTGAACTTTAGACACCTTGAAAGTAGTGATAAGTTGGAAATGGGGGTCGAAAATGATAGAATCAATTAAAAGAGAAAATGGTTAAAGTTTGTAAAGCCGTAACACTGAATGGTTTGTTAAGTAACGCCTCTTAACTCCTACTACAAGAAGAGCCTTTTAATTGAATGTTCAAGCTTTAGACCAGATTAATGAGTGGTATAAGTTTGAGCCCAATTCTAATTACATCATATGCTGTATTATATAATCGTTTTTTATGTTGAGCTGCTTTTCATTTTTTGGAGGACAACAGCTTTGAGAAACTTTTTATTGCGCCGTTTTTTACATTTTGGTCATGTTTAGCTGTCAGTCGAGCAAAAATCCTTTGAGAGGAATGGCGTACGTGTTTGTGTTGATAAGAGTGGATGTCCTTGTATTGAGGCATTCACTCTGCCATCCAAGTCAAGGACAAGCGTAAGACCAAATGTTTTGCCACTGGATCGCAGATCACCAACAAATACATCATATTCTCAACATATATACTCTTTAGTCAATTTCAAACAAAACCTTATTATATCATGTGTTCACTCTTTTATCATTAGCTCAACGTTTCTCTAACTTATAGTCTTTCAAGCGATGACAGGCTTTAGACCGAAAAGCGGATAACTTTTATGTTAAGCTATTATCTACTAAATCAGTTAATTCTCAATTTTTGTTGCCATTATTTTCTCAAAATCGTCGGAAAGTCATTACAAAGAATAAGTTTATAATTTCAAAGATCATTAAATGGATTAATGAGTCTTTTGGGCAAAAAATTAAAATAAGTATTATATCAACTCTCAAAGAACTTGTCTCTTAATCATTAATTCCCGATATTTCCCGGTATTTTCGACTGAAATTGTTTTCGTTAAATAAAGAAATATATTCTTATTTGCAATTTCTATCTCTTCTGACATCAAACCAAATACTTTCCCAACACTCATATTATATCTGTATAAATACTATTTTTATCTCAATATTAGTTATGCGTAACTTTAACCTTAAACTAAAGTAATCATAAGAATTTGATAATGAACTGAAACTCGAATTAATTATAATGCAAATTATTTTGAGTGTCGGAAACTATTTATCTTTTTATCATAAATTTGCGTCAGTTATTGTTCAGAAAAATTTCTGCTTAAATAATTTCTTAATTACTAATATTCGTCAAAAGTAATTCAAAACTTATTCAATACATTTCAATGAATATTTCGATTAAATATTTTTTTCTTCAAATAATAATTATTAAATAGTTTGGTTCAGAAAAAACTCTTCTTTTCATAATAATTAATAATCTCTAGAACTCAAGGAAAGTGAGATAATTCATATGAAATGTTAACTTAAAAATGAAAGATTTTGAGATAAGCACATTTGGTGAGAAGTTTCGGTTCTCAAACTTATAAACGATAAGTTCGAACAAATCTTCCCTATTATTTCATAAATTGTTTCCTTTTTGATAAGATTTTTTCTAAATGACTTTCATGTCTTCATTAGTAATACTAAGTCAAGATCATTGCACTTAAACTGTTAAATGATGTGCGAGACCTTCAAAAACGCAACTCTGGCTTTTCTGTTAAATACGCCATAATTAGGAACAAGACATTAAGTTATTTGTAAAAATGCTTATTTCAATTTTGCTTTTTAAATCAATTACTTTTCGCTTTAGTAATTGGTCCCATCTTTTGTTTCAATGAGGATTGTCTCGTAAGGTTACGGCAATTCCTTTTAAATAACTTGTATTTGATTTTGTATACATTTTCCCTCAAATAAATTAGAATCAAACTCATTATTTATTCATTGAAAATTGAGTTTTTGAAAATATTTGACCAATTAATTTAGTTAGTTTTACTCAACTCATCTGATATCAGATTTTGAAAATATGTGAAAAGATCAGCCGAAAAGCACACTCGAGAAATCGAATGTCTTGTTCCTATCAAATAATCCACAATTTATGGTATAAATTAACTTATCTAATAGTATATAAGTGTATAAGAGGGAGATTTTCATTATTTTCTCAGTCAGGAGAAGAGTCAATCTTTATTATAAATGAGAGAAATGTGTAAATTTTAGAACTAATATTTTTTTCGCCGAATAAAGTTAAAGATACTTAGAATTTAACTTCAGCTTTTACTTCAGCTTTTACTAACTCTTATTATTACCTATTAAGTACTCGTACTTTAATTGGAAGTTCAAAATTAGACTTAATCTTTACACTCACGGTGAAAAAAGATTACATTTTGATAGTTAGCTGTAATATCTCCAGAAGAAGCTCAAGCTTTTTTCTTTTCATACTTATTTTAATTTATCTACACTTTAATTCAGTGAAACTTTCAGTGAAGGCTTCATTGAATAGCTTTGAACTTAGAATAGAATATCAGAAATTGAAAATCTGAATTTGAGAAAATATTTAGAAATAAACATTTCTCTCGAGAAATCTATAATTTGTTAAATAACTTGAATTTTAGAAATATTGTGAGTGAGAAAACGGCAAATTTTAAAATAAAGTTAAAGGAAAAAATTGAATGTCATTTAAATTTGTGAAACCGCAAACAAACTAAATGATTCCCCCTTTTCATGAATTTAATTGAAATAAAAGACTGAAATATTCTATAGAATCATTAATTTATGAATTCACGTGAAATTCAATGATTTTTCTTCAAAAATCACATTCTATCGAAAAAATGCATTGCAATCAATGAATACTTTAATAAATTTAATAAAAATTATATTATTAGAGATAACTAAAAATTGAAAAATATCGAGACTTTGAATTCTTTAAAAATTTAATTGTGAAATTGTGTCAATTAAATATATTCTTTAGAAAAAAAGCATCGAAGCCTAAAGTTGAACTTTTAAATTATAAGCAATTCTGTTAACTTTCTTGTTATCTAAATGTTTACAAATTATTATCAATTACGAGCCCTTAAAAGTTTGATTGACTAGATTTTTGTTTTACACCATAAAATTACTCAATACATTATTCAAAATAATTATTATTTAATGCAAATGTCATAAATGCCTGTGAAATAGTCATAATAGTTATGAATAATTTGTTAACTTCCAGACTAAGAGTAGACCAAATATTAAATATCTGACGAAAGATTTTAATACTTATGTCTATGAATTCTGCATTTGATTTAGGTTTATTTGAAAATAACTTCAAAATAATATGGTTATATAATTGAAAAAATAATACATTAATCTTAATAATGACTTTCAATATCTTAAGCTCGAATCATCGTTGGCTTGAGTGCATTTGAGTCGAACTCGAGTGAGTTTTTGTAGATTGTAAGATGACATCAACAAAAACTAAGTTGACGTCAATTGAAGACAAAAGCAATTAATGATTACTAATGATTGCAACTCATGTGTAATAGCGAAAAATTGAGATAAATAAGTAAATACTTATTCATTAATAACCCTTTATTGAGTCGTAGGATCAATTTTGTAGATTATGTAATGCTTCCGATAGCATAACATTAGAGCTATTATATTAAATATTCACAAAGATTTTTGCTTATCAATAATTTTTCAAAATTCAAATTGGATAAAATTGCTGTAATCGTTGCTCAAAAAAGATAAAAATTATGGTAAACATTAGTATGAAGTTTAAGCTGAAAATTTTTGTTGTTATTTTTACGAAAATTGAAAGAAAATGAGTACAAAATAAAGTCATCTTAGAAAGTTGAAAGTCAAACTCAAGGCTAGTGAATAATCTAAGGTCATCACTGAAATTTGCTCATCATTACGGGACAAACTATAGTTGTTTATGTCCACTCACATCTCGAGCAAATGGACAAACGAAGTCTAACCAATACATGCTAAGGTCATCAGTTATACTTGTTTACGATTTAGTATTGAAACAAAATTGAGGAAAACAATCACGTAAATACACTTAAGTTTGATCAAAATCATCCCGAATGACAAGTTCAAGTAATATTATATCAATCTTTATATCAAACTGATTTTCAATCTAAAAAGTCATTCATTTTCATGGTTTGCTGTTTTGGGTAGAATCCAAACTTTCCTTTAGAATAATTACTAAACTTAAACAAAATTATGAATTAGTTAAAAATCAATTAGTTTTGTCATAAAGAAGTTAATTCAACTTTTAAACGTTTTATATTCTGTAAAACTCTATCATAAAAAGTTCTTTCGTCATAAATATTCCTTAAAATAATTAATAATTAGAAGTAATAAGTCTTGAATGGGAAATAAAAACAAAACTATTCTTTGAAATTTTGGTCGCATATGAATTAATTTGATTTATTCAACAAAATAATTTGAGTTTAACAATTAACTTTTTTTGAAAGCTCATAAAAAACAACATATTGAGTAAAGTAAACTAATTAAAATTTCAATTTTAGAGGATATACTCAAACATTGCATGCTATCTAACAATTAAAATGAAGATAATTTGCTTTCAAAAATTAATTCAATTAAGTTTTACTAAATAAGCTTTTGAAGTTGAGAACAATTTTTTAGGAAAATGTTTTGATGAAAAAACTTTGTATGTTTAGCATAAAAAATTAACTTAATTGGTGAAAACCTGGTTTGCAAAGTTTTCAAAATAAATAGTAATCAAATATACCGAACAAATGTTCAAAGAATTACAAAAATTCCTTCAATGGTTGCACAAATAATCTTCAGGTATTTCTGTATACTTTCAAAATTAAGAACTATGTATTTCTCGAAATTAAAGTCAACTTTCATTAGACTAATAAGAGCTAAAGCTATACTGAACTAAAGATGTCTGAAATTTTCCTTAAATGTCAAGTTTGAATCCTTTGCAACGGAATTGACTTATCGAGACTGAAAGATTCATATAAAGTGCATCCATGCGTCCAACTTTTTATTACTAACAGAAATGTTTATTGTTATAATAGATGTCATAAATGCATTCTATAGATAAGTGTCATTATCTTTTTTGTAATCATCGAATTGGTTCGCCGGCATTGCAAATAGAATTAGAATTTTTAAGATTCAATGACAGTATCAATAAAAATATACTCATAGGAGGAAAAAATTGATTGGAATAACTTTATAAACGATCTCATTAGAGAAAAACAGCTTAAGTCAAGAGCAAGGTTTATGTCGTTCCTTAGTAAATAAATTTAAAACTGATTCTTTCAAACAAAGGACTTCAACAACTTCCGGAGCAAAATTCAATGCAAGTGAATAATGAGCTCATTATCTAAGCATATGATTAAATAAATCAAATATTGTGTTTTCAATCGCTTTATCTTTTAATGCATTGCATTTTCATTTAAACAAATTATATGTTTATAATTGGTTCAAATGAATAGTTGTAAAAAATCATCTGTTCTTTGAAATCATTAACTTTTATAAACAAAAGCACTGAATCCTTGATTCAATAAAAACCTTGATATCATTTCGCTATTTAATTGGTTTCTCTTTAATTTTCTTTGAAAACAACTCTTATCATAAGCTATTTTATCGCCAAGAGTGAAATTATTGTGTTTATTCGTTCTCACGTGTATTGTATCACTTCTATTGTGACCTAATCTTTATAGATTAGCAAAATTTAATGCTTGTTCTGACTAAAATTAATTCCAATTGCTTTCAGCTGACTAATAATTTACCATTTATCTCATCTTTGATTTAATTAATTTCAAATATTTTTACTATTAGTGAGTATAGAAATGCGTTAACCGTTTCATTAGCAAAGATTTTTAGATAAGATATTCTTTGATCTAAAGTTATTAAAGATTCCAATTATATGTTTGATTAGAGGGTAGGCTTACTTATACTGAATTTTAAAGAAATTCTTATGAAGATAAAATTGTTGTGAACATTAATTTATAGTCGACATGTAAGACACTATCTTTTAGCAACTATTTGAACGAAGAAATATGCGGCCTTTGGGCTAAATTCACCTCAAAACTGATTTTTTATGCTAAAAAATGCAGACTTGACTTTTCTTATGATATGATATATGAAAGTTTTATAGTTTGTTTGAGGCTTAATTGCGATCAAAATATTATGTTGAGGTCATTTTTAACTAACTTATTGTAAAATTTAATTTCTCTCCACTTAATCAATATTCATATGCAATGTTTTAGCTTAAGAATGATTAAGCAGAAAATTATTAGTTTTTGAAAAAATGAAGAAATTTGTGGAACACTACAAGTTATTTACATGTGTTTTTGTTTTCAATGCTATAACTTGTAATTCAAACGCCAGAATTTTGGATGTAATTATTTGAAAACCGGTTACTAATGATGATTAAGAAATAAATTAATAAGTAATTGTCATTGTTTACGCGATGCATTTTTCACTATTACCCACAAATTTGATCATTTCTAGAGACTATTAAACTATAGCTTCAATAAAACTTTTTTAACACTATTCTTAAGCTATATTTTGTAGCTCTATTACAAACAAATTATTGGTTTTAGAGTTTCTCTATTAATTTCATTGATTTTGACTGGATTTAAACTAAAAGCAAATCTATTCAGTGATCATAATAAGAATTTTCCGGGATATTAGTCTTCGGAAATTATTTTGGAAATGAATTATTTATTCTTAATGATCAATCATTGAATTTGATAAATGAATGAATGATATTAGCAAAAAAACATCGATTGTTTTGACTAATTGAAATTCAGAGTTTGTAACATATTCAAGGATATCATTTAAGCTGATCTCAAACTCAGAATTGCTTGAGTAAAGTGATATTTTCTTCAAATATTAATATCTTTAAATGCTCGCTAAAAAATCTTCAAAATTGCAAATTTTTATCTTCATATTATGTGCAATTTTTCATATATAATAGAATGAGTTCATAGTTATCGTATAAAAAACAATTATCTTTCCTCTTGAGTCAGGTTAAACTTCATTGAGAATTCATTTGAAAACAACATGCTATTCGATTAATAACTTATTTGCATATTTATTGGTTATTAGACTTATGTGTTTAGTAAATACCGACTTATAAGTTGTAGTGTTGATAAAAGTAAACGTCAATCAATTTTTATTCTCAGATTATTTTGTTGTCATTTTTAAGATGACGTAATTTCATATGAATGAGGAACTAATCCCACACATAATTTCATTTCATTATGAAATATAATATTGCGAAAACATTTGCTATTCAAACAGAGTTATTTATATTAATACTCGAAGCCTACGCCTTAAAACTACTGCAAGAATATTCTTGCATTACTGCACACCAAAAGTTGATTAAAATTTGATTTTCACAAATATTTAGCTTCCGATGTGACTTGTTTTTTATGCAATTTTCTCGTTTTAACCGCAAGTCTAAAGCTATTTCATATTCCATTACTATTCTTAGGACGACTATATTTTATTATTTTCACTATAAAAATATTCTAAAGCAATAAATAAATATTTCATCCAAAATTGTTTAGATTTTTAATAAAGTTTGAAAACTTTCCAAATAAATAAATTTGAATTTTGTGGTAAATTCAACATTCGATTGGTTAGAAGAATCTGGAATATAAATTGTTGGTTCAATAATAGACTAATAATAGACTCACAATGGACTCATGATAGCTAATAAAAATAATAACATATTCATTTTGATATCAACTCTCTATCGGTTAATTCTCATTTGATTGAATCTCATTTCACTGATGTTTGACTGAAAATTTGCCTCAATATAGCTTAAAGTCTAGTGTAATTTTTTTTACTCAATTTAGATAATTTGGTTGAAAATTAAGCATTTAAGTTCATTTATATCATGAGTAAATGATCAGAAAATTAAAGCTCATACAACTTTTAATTCAAAATTCCTCTTTATTCCTGTTGTATTGATATAAGTAAATCTAAAAATAATTTATAAATAATGTAAATAAAATTTGATACTTAATTTTTACTAAGTTATAAAGTTTTTAAACACTAAGTTATAGGAATTTTTGAGTCAAATAAAATTTGGGTAAAACGGAATATAATCAATCCATCAATAAAATCGGTGGATATAGTCGTTTCACATTGTGTTCGTGAGGATCAAGTTTAAGGTTGCAATAATACTGGTATCAACTTATATGTTTTCGCAATACTTTTGATGGTATGTCTGAGAAGAGTCTAAATCTATAGTGAATGCAGCGAAGCATCAGAAATATATAACGTTTTTTGTATAAAACACATTCTGTAAATATCTATAAAAGAGTGGAATAGTAGGAGAAGAGACTAAGAATGGCAACAATGGCAACGACCTCTCTATCCTTTCGCAACGATGATCACAAACGAAATGTTGGCCCAAAAATGATAAGAGAAAACGAGACGGTTTCAGATCGATTGAATCAAGGAGTTGTGCAGCCCTACAGACTATAATTATATTACATTCCGCTCTTTCATACCCTTTTCCATAGCATGAGAAAAATCAAATTTCTTATTAAGATATATTAAATGATTTTTTCTTTGTTTTATTCACTATAATAACTCAGTTTATAATCATTTATGATGATTAACATAATTTGATGAAAGATATGCAGTGGAGAGCATGTGAAACGTTTTTGTTCATTAAATTGTAATTTTTTCTAATTGTATGGTTTGGTCTAAGAATAGCTTTAGACTAAACATAATAACAATTTTAGGTCACTATTTATAACGCTTCACTATTTTCATTGAATGCATTCAGAATAATACAAAATTCTATGAATGAAATTATTATAAACTATACAATTATTATATAATACCAAAAGTTTGTTTAGTGTTTTTACACTTTTGTCTTGAATACATAATTTGTTTTAAGTAATATTTTGTTCAGTACTTAATATTAATTTTATTCAAATGATTTTTGAAATAATTATTCATTATTTTTCTCAAACGGTACTGAATATTAATGTGATAAATGCAGAGAATTGTATAAAAAAGTGGGAATAATTTGAAACAATTCTGTCTAAAAATCTTATAAATAGCTATTAAACAACATTAAATTATTAGTTGTGCTCAGAATTGAGTTTAACTTCCAGGTCTACCCATTTCTAAACACTTGTAATTTGCGATAACATTGAAAAATTGCTTTTCATTTTGGGCGAAAATTAAATAACTTTAACTTTTAAAAAGAAGGAAACATTAAAGATGCAGATCGTCTAAAAAATAGTTTTGTTTGAAGGTTAGCTTAAGACAAATTAAAGTTAGTTATTAAGGGTTTAAGAATTTGATACAATAAATTGTGTAGTGAATCATTATTTAGGAGAAAAGTGTATGAATTGTTAGGCAATTCGTTTGCATAATGTATTGTTTGATCAAAACATATTCATGAGAGATAACACCAGATTGGAGTTCATAATGTTAGATAACAATAAAAATACATATATGGGTGTGCTTTGAAGGCATGGATAATTGGGTGTAAAGTCAGGTACTTATACCATATGATAAGTTAATATTTAACTTCAAAACCATGTGATTATCTATAAATATGTAACAATAATAAAAAATAAAGTTTGACAAACTTTTTTAGTCACCCAATTAATCGCATTTTTAAATCTGTACAAATATTTGATACTATGTTTGTGTTGAACTTATTTCAAGAATTAAATCCACACTTATTTAATGACTTATCGAAAATGTCTTTGGGCTTAATGTTAGAAAAATAAAATTTGAACTCGATTTGAAACATCTAATAAAAAGTTTTTATTATTTAGAATTTTATTTATGGCAAAAATTTGAATTATGTTTCCAACTATTTTTGATCAATAATTGAGATATTGAAAAGTTAAGGCCAGCACTGATTTTAATGTTTGATATTTGAAAAATAATAATTTTTATAATTTTATGCGTAGTTAAGTTGAATAAACAAAAAAATATTTTTATGATCTTTCTATGCAAATAAAACTTTTCAAATGCAATAATAGGGGCATTCATATAAAAAAGACTTATAAACTATTTTCTCGGGTTATAATCATTGGTTGAATATTTCTTTCATTAAAATACTCAAAACCTTTCAATTCAAAACATTTGAAAATCAAATTCAAGTTTTTCATGATTCATATTTTTGTTCTTCTTCCGAATGATAAGTTTGAATGAATTTATTTTCAGCTGATTTATGTAATCATCTTATTATTAATAATAAATTATATGATAGTTTCATAAACTCATATCGATATTCAATTCTAGTTTATCTTTTGAATTAATTTAAGATTAAAAATATTGGATATGAAACTGAGGTCAAAGAATTGAAATTATTTCAAACTTTATTGAAGTTATAACTTTTGAAACTCTTTTAATAGTAAATGTGAAAAAAAACTTTGAATTTCAGTGCATCTCATGTGCTATTATTGAAAATTAGTTGTAATCTAATAAAAAACTGATTTTATTCAAGCAGAAAAACAATTAAGCCCTTTATTTAAGCATTGAATTCAAGTTACTTGAATTCAACTATTTTTCGAAAGATCTGATACTGTATTTCATTATTCAAATAATTCTCATGTTTTGAAGTCAAGGCCAGACTTGAGGTTCGGCAATGAATTTAGATAAGGCTTGAACTTCAGCTGATTTTTGAATTGAAAAACTGATTTTTGGGAATGAAAAAAAGCTTATGACATAATATAGAGAAAAATATTTGTGATAATATTAATATTTCATAAAACATGATTGCATTAAAGAAATTCCTTCTCTAATAGCATTGATAAGAAGTGACTTCAATATTAAATTTGATACTCAAGTAGAAAATTGTTGCCCATTTTGATAAAGAGCATGCAATAAATGTTGGGAATAGTTTTTATTTTTACGACAAACTATGGCGCGAAACTGAAATAGATTGCGGACCAAAATTATAAAAGTATATATAGGGGAGCGGCCAATAAGTATACTATGTTAGTGTGTGTTTGAGATAGAGAATCATTGTATATATAAATGAATAGAATTTGTGTATGCGCTTCATTTCACACAGCATGTGATTTCTATTTTAGCTCAAAAACTTCTAATAATTATTATATACCTGCGGCTCCGCCACTGCATAACACAGAGATGCGTCATTTGGGTTATTGTCAAATTACATATATTTATACCAATTAAATATGATTTATTCATATATTTTTAGATATTTTATATGCTTTAATTCATTATAAATCAAAATATTGGGTTATAAAAGCTTTATTTATAAATGATTAAGGAATAGGGTGTCCGCCACTCAATACAATCGCTTACAGTCAGTCATTTTTTCTGTGTATTTATTATTCAACATCTGTTTAGAGCCTCTCTTTTGCACAAAAAAGACGAGTTTTGATTGGCTGCCGGCTTTAGTAAATGGTAATAATGTCACTACTATTGAGAATTTAACATTTATGCCAAATATTTGCATCGATTGCAAACTTTCTATTAATTAAAACAAAATTATAAAATAGTTTTCAGTTTATTTACACTAAGGTTTAGTTATGTGAGAAATTTGAGCCGAAAATTGGGTGCGCTTGGATTTGAATTAAATTATTTATTTTCAGACATTTTCAATTCTCAATAGAAAAGTTTTCCAGCTGTTTCCCGCCCACCAGCTGACGGTGAAACAGCCTTTCATTAGAGTTACACTCTTTCGGTTCAACAATATTTTATACCCAATAATTTATAAAAACCCTAATTTGGCGCCAATACTAACTTTCACATATTGTTCAACCGAATCAGATTCAAACCCATTAAATTTTAATTATTTAATCAAATAAGAATTGGTATCACTCAGAATAGTATCAATTGTACAGAATTTATGTCATTCTATCAATATTTTGGTCATTTATTTTTACATTTAAAGTGAGAGAGAATGCAATTCAATCATCAAAATAAAACTTCATTAAATATTACTGCATATAAACTATAATTTCCGGATTATTTTTCGGATTTATATAACATTTTAATAATAAGTTCAAAATTATTTTGAATTTATACTAAAAAGTTATTCCCAAAATTCAAGAAAATAAAAAGATTTTGAATAGATTGAAAAATGAAATATTGGATTATAAGCCCGAAACTGCTATTACTATTGATAGACACTCAGCTGATACAGAGCTATACACTTATGATAGTTGCTTAGTATTGGTGTGGATTCACAGCTATACAGCTTTTTATTAATTTTATAATTAAAAGTGTTTTAAAAGTTTTTGACCAAAAAAATGATACATATGATGATGTGTTTGAATAAAATCAAAATATTAAGAGTGAAGTAATTGAATTAACTGATAAACTAATAGATAAATAATAACTGGAAATGAATGTATATCGAAATCGACACTCAATATAGTGTTTGGCGCTCTTCTATTCTCACACACATTCTCCCAAACAGTGTAAAGAGTGCGCCATTTATTGAGTTGAAGTGAACAACACATTACCTAAAATTCATGTTTTACTTATATTTTTTAAAAGTATTTGTTTTGATTTATAATTAATTAAACAAATTGTGTTATTAATTATTGTCATAATATTGTGTAAAGTGTATTAATTAGTGAGAAATGACAACTATATCACGAGACTCTGTTTCAAAGTAAGTAATAGTTTGATTTTGAATGTAAGACCGCATCAATATTTTTGCCGCTATTTTTTTTGCCTCAACTATTGTGAGACTCTTTAAACTTATGCGAGAGTGAGAGCACTCATAAAAACATATGAATTGTAACACAACTTACGCTCTACTCATACACAGACCATATTTATCAACACTTTTTTCAGATGTTTTACTATTTTATTAGACATTATTTTTTAATATTATTTTTTAATATTATTTTTCCAATTAATTTAATATTGATTTGAATGTAAAATTCAGATTATTTTTCTGTAATATTATTATTATTAAAAGTTAATCAAATTTTTGTAATGTATGTAAAGTGTAGTCTGAATTGAATTAATTTGATATTATTATTGATTTGTATAGTTATATAGCTATTGATATGTATATATATTGTTGAATAAAATAATTTAAATGGCCATCAGATCACAGATCACTAGTAATTGGATTCGAGCCAACTATAATGCAGCGAAAAATAGCTTTTGTCTAATTGTCTCGACTCGAGACTGAATGACGAAAAGGAAGAGAAAAATAAATGAAATGTTGACTTAATATTGAATTTGCGAAAAATAGGCAAAAATAGTTGGAAAAGATATATTAATAGTTTGTAATTTGTATAATAGGTTGAGTAGTAGTGGTAATAATGGTAGACCAGTATCACCAAAGACACAATTAGAACAAGAGAAACGGATTCGAAGAGAAATCGCGAATTCAAATGAAAGGCGACGAATGCAGAGCATTAATGCCGGGTTTCAGTCATTACGGACTCTATTGCCTCATCACGACGGAGAAAAACTAAGCAAAGTATGTATAAAACTACTATGACTCGTATTACTAGTATTTCAAATGAGTCTTCAATTCAATTTTCAAATTTATTTCTTCTTATTTAAGTGGGAATCTTATGTTCGCATTCCTATAAGCGGTTGATCGACATTTCATTCATAGTTTAGCTCAAGTCCTCACTTAACTATTTATTAAGCACTGACTCAGTTTATGTATTGTCAGCTCTGCTCTCTTCACAGGTTTCGTCTGCTTTAGGGCTCACTCAGAGGTGCCCATTATTTATTGATCCCTTCTTTTAATAGCTCACAAATAAATGCCAAATAGTTTTACCATAAGTTTAAATATTAAACTCTTATTTGGAAACAATTTCTAAATGCATTGTTTTAATAGTTAGTGTTAAACATGTATTGCTATTGGCTTTAGGGATAAACCAATTCTTTTATGACTTTTTAACACTTTTAAATATATTCATTCCTAGAGATCTCAAATTCATTGAAGCAATCATTTGACTAAATCCTATATTTAAAAGTAATTCTTTTCGTTCAATTTTATTCTTATTTTCTGCATCTTTTCCGCCCTTAAACACTATTTCCTTTTAAACTCTTTTAAACACCTGAAGAGAGAAAAAGCCAAAATTCTATTTAATTCTTTCTATTCATTGATTCCAATATTTCACTATTCATTCAACTTAACCAATAATAATAGAACACATTTTTATTTGTCTCCAAAATTCAATTATTGATTAAATATGTGTTCAGTTTTCTATTGAATGAATTGTTGGTTACTTTAGAAAGTTTTTCGCTATTAAATAGCGCTTTAATTATATAGAATGGCAGCTATTTATTGATAGAAAAATGAGTTCGTAATAAATACCATATTTTGAAAAGCAGTAAATGTTTAGTTATTATTTATAATAATAGTCGTCAAAGAATCAGATGTTTTAATCCGAATGTTTTGTGAGAGTAGTTATAGTTTTGAACAAATAATGAAAAGCTATTAACTGCGCATTATATAAACCATTTAAATAATGATTTTATATAAAATGATGAATACATCTAAAGAGGAAGTCCTTAAATAAAAGTCAAAATAGTTTCTATAATATTGTAACACTTGAATACATAATAGTTTTCTATTCCATCAGCTGTTCATTGCATTCGTTTCAATACTAGTGTATTATGTATTGATTGCATTGCTTTTCAATATTGTATTTCATTAATGATTTCACATTTAAATAATGCTTTTTATTGGCTTCAATTTAATGGACTGTTTATGATATGAAAGTCGAAAACCGCTTATGAATGCATTTAAATGTATTCAAATAATTATTATTTTGAATAATCATAGCTTTGTTTATAATAATTTCAAAATAGTTGGTGTTTAAGAATGAAATCCTATTTAAAGAAAGCTTTTATTATCTGATATGTGAGAAAAGTATGATTTATAATAAAGTTGAGTTCAAATGACTTTTGTGTACTCATTAATGGGCAATATTTGAAAACAAACAAAATTGAAGGTTAAATAACTGACATTTATTTAAAAGTCGTTTAATAGTCGTGAAAAAGCAGCTCTTTATCAAGTGATTCTCTTTCTCACTAATTATTACTTTTATATTTCTCAATAAACATTTTCTATTTCCTCATTCTCTTGGAATAAGTTATTTATATTTATTATTTCCCTATATATTACTTCTTCAATAATCGTAACTTCAGTTCTTCATCAATAGAGAAGAAGTACTTTTAAACTATCTTTTCTTGTTGTGAAATGTTTTTTGCGCACAAACGATAGTTTCAAAACAAACTCTTTTATAATTGAAGTGTTTTTCGAGCCATCAATTTATTTATTGAATCACTTTTAGTGCCTTCTTTTGAATAGATATCAAAACTGAATTCAAATTTTCACATCCAATAAGTCATATCTAATTTTTTTAGCATTACTTTAGCTAATTTTCACTCAAATTATTTTTAAACTTTTAATTTATTTAAATTTATGAATAGTTTCGAAAGAATTTAAGAACTTGTTTAAGGATTATTTTATTTGAAGAAATGAAATATTTTAAGAGATTACTTAGATTTGAGGCATCTTTCACTTGAGGCCACACTTTTGCTGCTTAAATATTTTGCATAAAAGTTGAAAAACTTAAGGCAAATAATTAGCTGTTTTTGATTCATAAACATATTCAGTCGTTTCCTGTAATCCAATCGTTTCTGTTTAATTAATTAATTAAAATATGTTTTACTGTGAATTAGATTTCGAAAGATTTAGAATTTTGGAAATAAGCACTTTTTCAGCAAAAATATTAATGAAACAATTTATAATACTTTCAAAGAGTGATTCATTGATAGACTCAACTAATCCTTATCTAAAACATTTATTCTACAAGAATTTCTATTCAAATTCCTGTTTCGCAAAACTATTTTATTCATTTCCCGCAAAACTTATGTTTCTAAACAATTTAGTCAAGTATTTCTTATCAATTTTTTGAATTCCGTTTTCACTTAACATATTAAATGCCTTCAGGGGTTAAATAGAAAAGAATTATTGATTATAAGAATAAGAGATAGATTTCCTGCTTCTTAAGACGTGCAAAAAACCATTAACGCCTCATAAAATAGTGTTCAAAAGTTTATATTAATGTAAGAATAAGTTTATAGCCAATCAATTCCATCGTTTTAATGACTTTTCATTGCACCCAATAATGAGTTATTTATTTTTAATTACTAATTATCCAATCCATGTATTCTTTCTTACATTTCATTTCAACAATTAAGTTATTAACCATTTTTTCATTTTATTCTCGCTTTTTATACTTTTTTTACCATTATTTCAATTTGTCTTTAAAAAGTTGGAAAACAGATGATTTTTCTAATAGAAAAAATAGTTATAAATTCAATTTTAGTTGAAAATATTTTTTATCAGAATGTTTTCAAAAAGTTTTTTCTATTCAATGTTCAGACTTATAAACATAGTGTTAATTATATTGAGTCTCAAATGGAAATTCAAAATATATTCAATACAGAAGTAATGCAGTAATTATTATCACTTTAATGTCCTTTTCTCTCAATATATTATATCAAACCCGATAAAAGTCTACAAATTATTTATTTTCAGTTTTTCAATTACTGATCATATCATTTGTCATAAGTTTTTGTTGATTAATATTTGTCCTCAGACTTGTCTGTAATTGAATTCTCTTATCTTTATTAACAATTTGACGAAAATCTATTCTTAGAGAAAGAGTTAAGTCTGAAGTCTATTATTGAATGCATTATATGTAATGTGAATCCATTTATAGATAGTTTATATTAAGAACAGAAGTGCTTAGACTCGAGACTTCCTGTTTGTGACTTCCTGTGAATGGATTGTTCGATGTGATCGTTGAGTAATTTTGTAATGTATTCTATTATTCTACTTATTATTACTATTATATTACAGGAGTATCGCTTCCAAGTGTTTAGTTATATAAATATAACAAATTCAATAAACTATTAACTAATAGAACGGAAACCTCTTAGAGAGCATTTTCTAATATTATTTCAACAGAAAGTCATCATTGCATAGAAAGAGATCTCAAGTTTACATTTCAATCCACAGCTATTATTAGATATCGATTTCAAGACTTTTATGTAAAGTCTTTATAAATAAATTAATTAAGTATTCTTTGAAAAGAGTTCTTAGAAATCATAATGGGTTTGGACTTTTGCGTCGAATCAGTCACTCCTTAATAGAGTGTTTGGAATGAGTTGAAAAGCCGAGCACTAAAAGCTCGTCAATTGTTATTGCCTTTTATGACATCTGCAACAGTTGTTCTTAACAGTCATGCTTTTCAACTGTTTTCTAGTGCAACAATTGTTATTATTTTCTTTTTTAAATATTATGTCCCACTAATAACTCAGATTATCTCAACAAATAACTATCTTTTACGACTCTCTTCACATCTCTAAAGCCCTCCTTTTAAGGAAATTTCTTACTTTTCATTCTAACCTCACAATCAATATTCAAATTCAACAATTCTTCCTCTCCAACAAGAGGAAGGTTTAGTTCTACTCTTATATTCTTTATTTTCTTCGAATCAATTGTTTAGTCAAAGATTAGATTAACCTTAATATCAATGAATATAAATCGAAAAATTGTTTATTTAATATGGTTTCTAGTTTTTAATATTGATATTTCAAAACATTTTTCAATTAAATTATTTGTTTTAATGTTTAGCTTAACTGTTAAGCTCTTGTTTAACAATTTCTGATTTCAAATATTGGTAATACTTTTGAGGACAAAAATTATATGAAAGTCATTACAAACACCGATTTTCCTGTACTTGAATTGTAATTTATATTTTCTGATTAAAATTTGATTTCCTTCAACTCATATATAATTATTAGAATAAAACTGATGCATAATTTCCTTTCTTTCATAGAAAGCATACAAAATGTTCATATATTTCATTATTTTTATCTATAATTCTTTGTATTCAAGAATATCTCAATAATGTCTCCATTTATGACCTAATTTTCTTTTATTTCTTCTTTTTCTGCATATTTTCCAAATGCAGTCAACTTTTCCCTGACTTGCGTTATATTGTTTTCATATAAAGTCATTAATGCTTTTTTAAATATAGTCCTTCTGTATATATAAAGACATGTAATGTGTGATCATTAACGACATTATAATCATTTATAAATATCTAATTTAACTTCTCTCTCTCTCTCTCTCTCTCTCTCTCTCTCTCTCTCTCTCTCTCTCTCTCACCGTTATTATAATTGTCTTCCGTTGTCTTTCGATTTCCTATTCTAATAAAGCGGTTGCAAAATATAAATAATAAGTCAATTGTAATGTTGACTGAATTAATAAGTCAGTGATGAGTCGATTTAATTTATTTAATTGTGTTTTTGTTTCTATTTGAGTAAAGCTTTTTGTCTATATTTGTTATGAGCATAACATGCAGATTAAGTTGACGTCATATATCAGGAAATGTAAATTATGTATGACTTGTATATAATTTCATTAAAACCTATGAATTTGATTATCTGTTTTGATGATCACGAGTAGAAAAAGAAAATTTTGCTCTTTTGCGGTATATTAAGTGATCGTCATTTTCAGTGATCAATATGAATATGATTCGTGATTGACATTGCATTTGATTAAAATTAATGAATTATTCATTAAAAACTATTTCAAGTTAATAAAGTCAAAGTTATGTGCTTTCACTTCTATCATAAACTAAATTAATGTTTGAGTCCACCAAACATTTTAGACTTCAATCACTTCCACTCTAAGAGCTAATAAACAATTATTATTTTCAACTCATGTAATATTAAACTTGTTTTCTCTCTCAAAAAGAATCATTTTTTATAACTAAAAATAAATTACATTTCGTGTGTTTCTTAGTAATAAATCAATTGATTTTTCGGAGACCTTTTGATTTTGTTATTAAGAGCTTACGTCTTATGTAAAGCGATATAATATTGTTTATAAAAGAGATATCAATACTAAAAGCATTCATTTTTGGTGATAAGGCTTTAAAAGAAATTCTACGAAAAGAAACTTTATTACCATTATTTCAGTGTCAAGTCTAGTGATTGCATATGTGACGACATTTTAGAAAAATTCCCACAATTCTGCAGTGAGTGGAGAGTCAGTGAATGTTTACTATAATGTTATCATATATTTATTTGAATGGATATGAATGAGGAGACTTGTATTTGAACTGATATTTAGAAGCATTAAATAATGTATTTTATTGTAAATAATAGGCAGCTATACTACAACACACCGCTGATTACATCTATCAATTAGAACAAGAAAAAACCCGACTTTTAGCTCAAAACTGTCAACTCAAAAGACTTGTCAACAGTCAAATAGGACAAGACAGTGATGTCTCGTGTGATAATTCACCTCTACATAAGAGAATCAAACTCGAAAAAACCCATACCACTAATGGCGCCGACTCTTCAGATTCTTCTGACGAAGCTTTCTGTAGAAGTCCTAAAGCTATTATTCCTCCGGTTGTCGACACCGAACCATCAAATGATGAATTGAAAAGAGAAATGGTTGAACTCAGACTACAATTAGACAGAGAAAGGCGTCTAAGAATGTCTATTGAAGAACAAACACGTGCTCTCGAGTCTCAATTATATCCTGAAAAGATTCGCGAAATCGCTCAATCGGTTCAATTTCAATATCGATCTAATGTAAGAATAGATTTATTCATTTCTTTTACAGTTATATATATTTCGTGCTAATTATTAAACAAATATTTTTTGTTTGCATTTATTTTCTAATCAGAAGCTGAATGAGTTGTCGAGCAGTTCTCATGAGTTGACGGAATCAGATCTCGGTTCGGATGAAGTGTTTGGTGAGACGATTGAGATCGAGACAAATAGCTGTCCGGCAAGTCCTCAGGGATCAGTTGTATTCCATACTCCCGTATCGACTCTCTCTTCAATGCCTAACACAACGTGTGAAAGTATTGGACCCGTAATAGACGTACAGCCACAGGACTTATCGGCCAAATCGAGTATTTCTCCTAAAAAGTGTATAAATAAGAGTTGTGCTCAACCGGCAGCTATTGCTCTGCCAATCGATGTTCCCTTCATTGCAAACGAAAGCACTGATAACTCAACGGTAACGCTTGAGATAATAGAACCTGTAAATGGTTCTTATGCCACATCTTGTTCTGCTGGCAGTACTTCCAGACAAAACTTGGACACAATCGTTGAAGCGATCAGACATCTAGAGGGAGACCATCTGTTCAGAGACGATGACAACGGATCTGTTGTTGTAAAACAATTACCCGATGAGTTGGACGAGAAATCATCATCAAATGCATCACTTTCTCCAGCATTGAGAACAGTGTTAACGATGTCTCCCGAACAGTTCGGAGCGATTAGACATCAAGTAATACAACTTCAAAGACCAAATGTTATTGTGGCCAATCATGCATAACATCTCTTCACAGGTCACTCACATACCAATCGTTTTGGTTAATACTCATCCAAAGTGAAGTATAAAACCAATTTCGAAACAAATAATTAATTCTAATTATAATAATTATTATTATTTGTCTATAACATGTATTCGTAATATCATTAATCATTTCTAGAATTTAATGGTCAAACATATTGTGCTGTTTTGTAATAATTATTGTATTCAAGTGTATAATATTTTTTTAAGGAATTATTCTTCAAAATAATCATTAATCTCTTCTCTCTATTTCTCTATATATTTTTTCTTTCTTTATTTTCAATGAAAAGCCGGGTTTCGATTCCATTTATATATCATTCATATTCATTATCATTGAGTTTCAGTTTCTTTAAAAAATGGAAACTTTAAAAAAAAGTTTTTTAATATAAGTTCCGAAAATTATGAAGTAATGGTTCCTTTGCATTGCATTTTCATTTATCTCATGATTGCATTAAATTTGATGTATTATAACCATTATATACAACAACATAAATAGGATTTACTTTCGATTAATAGTAGTCGACAGAGAAAGAGATATATAAAGAGAGGATATTATTAATACTTATTTGCATTTTGACTACTATTTCAATTCACACATTAATTATTATACTTTTTCCAATCATGAGAAAGAGAGAGAATGTGTTAGAATAGGATAGAAGTGAAAAATGATGATAAAGAGAAACAAATTTTTCTGAAAGAATTAAAATTTGCAATATATTAATATGAAAAAAGGATGCTTTGCATCGGTGGTAGATTTGGTCTGTATCTGACTTTAGGTTAAAGACATGCAAACGATGCCTCAATTAGAGTATTGCTATTTCGTATTCAATTTATCCAAACTTGTTATTACTATCACTGTATATAAACATTTACAATATAGTCTTCATTATTATCACTACAATGTTAGCCATTATTATTATTATTCATTTGACAAAATTTACATTTATTGTAGTTTAAAATTAGTTAACTTTTGTTTTTTCTTATATATAACTAAGTGTAAGAAATTTGAATCAAATATTGAGCTTTTCACCTAAAAAGTTTTCACAAAATCGCAATTATGGTTTGTAATTCAACACACTTTAGACATATCTCAGATATCAATCTTTTAATGTGATTTTGATTGTGTGTTCAAATTCTTTCTCAATTCACTTTTCTCTCAAATCTTTCCTTTTTATGTCCATTTATTAATTGTATTATTCGAAAACTTTAATATCAATTATATCAATACTTTTACTTTCTCTCTAAGTTATCATTTTCTCAAAGAAAACATAAATAACTGTTCAAAACATAGAGTGTATGCAAAACAAAATTAAGTTTTATCATAAGAACCACAGGGAATAAAATATTTGACTTAAGTTAATAAAATAAAATTGTTCTCATGATTGTGTGGAACCTTTTTTATCCAACAGAGAATAGTATTTAGATTTTTGTTATTTATTTCAACAAATTTGATGTCATTTGAAAAGATGTAGAGCACTATTAATCAAATAAACCATCGAGTCTTTGATATTAGACTCCAGATTAAATTAAAATACTTTTGATGTCCAATTAAATGTCAATTAGACTTGCATTTAAATCTTTATTATAATATAGGATAGAATAATATTGTTATTGCGAAAGATAGTCAGCGATCACTATGCTATACATTCTCATAACGTTAATGATTATCAAACTCTCATACGACCGAAAGCGCTCACATATTTAATCAAATTAAATTTTCAAAATCACTTCATCTTCCACTAACTCTAATGAGTTAAATGTACTATTTTTCGATTCTAGCAAATCGTTTATTTAATGATAAGATCAATAAATGTTGAAGGATTTCACGCAATTCTTTAATATTTAGAGTTCGCAACAGTTTCGCAAGAGTTTCGAAATCTGTGAGAATTTGTATAGAACTTATCTGACATCATCTTAAAGAGTTGAGCATTGAAATCGATTTTTATGAATAGAGAATGAATTGAAACAAATATTGTGGAAATATAGACCGATAAACATGATAATCATATGTTTTTCACATGCCCTCTACCTTTGAATGTGGAAAGACTTCATTCTAATGGGATGGCATTTAGTGATCGATCTCACGAGAAAGGTCTCAACCATAATAAATGAATGACATGATTGTGGTTAGTGTTAAAGTATCTGTTTATGCAAAAAACGTCATTCAAGCTATTTCTCGCTCATATTATTTGATACACTTATACTTGAGATTTGGTTGAACTGCTATAAATATATAGAAGAAATTTGTTGTACTTTGAATATTAGCATTAGTTAAATATTATACGATTGCATGGATTGCAATGAACTTGAAATGAATATATCAGGTATCAAAAGTAAAATAAGAGAGATAGGAATACTTATTTAGGTAAAAGTACATTAGAGTAAGACTTAAGGCGCCACATAATTACATGCCATTCAATTGTGATTCACGTTAACAGTCATATTTCATAACTTTCACTGATAATCATTAAATTAAATCATATTTACGCACTTTCAGCAGTTCTTCTTATCAATTGGAGACTCTATTTTCAGTTGTTGTCTCGTTTAATCAGCTGTTACGCCCATTCACTCTTTTTTACTACCGAAACAATTTACTAAATAAAATATTTCAATATATGCCGCAATCCAATCATTTTACTCTTGATAACAATAATAATAGTAAAAGCATCACCATTTATGGCCTCTATTAAAAATTTTATCTTTCTGTCGGCCTTAATAAATATCTTTTAGTATCATATGCTATAAAGTTATGCGAAATAAATTTGCAAAATTATTCATTAGTTTTATTGCTATATTTAGCCTAAAAGTTCTATAAAACTATTCAAATTATAATAATCCAAAAAAACGTTAGAGAAAAAATCGACAAAACTAAACAATTGTGCGAAAACTTGTAATTTAATTAAATTCTAGGCTTAGTTATAAAGCAATGATAGAGAGCAATAAAACCAGAAACACAATTAGGGAACGAAGAAATGGTTAACATTTAATACTGTTTGCACTTCTGTAATGTTATAAAAGTTAGGATAAGAATAAATATTTCTGCAGAATTATTTTTTCGCCAAATGATTTGGTTTAGTCGCGACCCTATAATAAAATAATTGGCACACATCCAAAAACATAGTGCTTATCATTTAGTGATAGTCATATACTGTCGCCAGAACTGAATTAATATTTATTCAAATATTGTTCTCTAATGTAAAAGCTGTCCAAATAGTTCTAATTGTGAGACACGTTTAGTTGGTGTCCTCCCGATTGACCAACAAATAAAAGACCAAAAAACTAAAAGCCCAACAAAAAAAGCCCAACAAATAAAAGACCAAAAAATAAAAGCCCAACAAATTTGTGTTAAGGTTACTATTGAGTAGCAGTTCATTTAAG